>PVKE010023603.1:0-24508 GCA_004027555.1 Craseonycteris thonglongyai | reverse complement strand
CTTTGTTGATGGTTTCCTTTGCAGCGCAGAAGCTTTTTAGCTTAATAAGGTCCCATTTGTTTATTTGTGCTTTTACTTCCCTTGCCATTGAGGTCAGATTCATAAAGTCCTCCCTGAATCCCAGGTCCATAAGTTTAGTGCCAATGTTTTCTTCTATGCGATTTATTGTTTCCTTTCTTATTTGGAGGTCTTTAATCCACAAAATGAGGTATTTAAACATAATCAAATGCTTAGTTAGATATGTTTATCTCAAGTAAAAAGGCATGAGGGAGTCGAAAGTCCTTTTTGCTTTCCCATGCCTGGCCAGACAAGAATTAATGGAATTTAATTTTATAAATATTTATCGAATGCCTGTACTAGTTTCAAACACTAGGCATTTGATGTACAAAAATGGGAGATATAGTTACTGTCTTTAAGGATAACTGTCTCAGGGAGGAATTCACAATCTTGTAAGCCAGTATTTTTTAAACTCTTGTGTCCCAGAGATTCTCATTTTTAAAGCAATTTATTTTTAAAGATTGCGTTAATTTTTTCATTTTAGTTGAATGACATCACTGGTTTTCTCTGAGTTTCCATACAAAATAATATAAAGGATAGGATCTGAAGATGACTTCATGAGAAACCCTGGCAATATGTTCCTTATATACACAGTATTTGTGTTACACTTCAAACGTCTTATTGAAATGGATGTTTTCTCAGTCTCCAGCCTTTCTCAAGACACTTATGGTCTTTCCCTGTGTTTTGATGAGTCTTATTTCTGAGTTAATCCCTATCTCTTCTTATAATAATATACAACAGAACATCAGAATGAACAACAGTAAGAAGAGAATGAAGATTTCAAATTTAGAGATTCTAGTTATTTTCTTACTGGTCCTTGCAAAAATTGGCTATGGATTTGGGAAAAAAAGAAAAAGTTGATTAATTTGCAAGAAATGATTAAAAGTTAGAAAGTGTCTAGAAAACAAGATGGTAAGTTTTCCCTACTATTAGAAAAGATAATGTCAGGTAATTGGATTGGCTTTTGCCTTTTCTCTTAGGGCCCAGATATCAGTATTTCACTGTATTGCAAATCAATTTAGTGGTTTGCACTGCACAACAGAGATACCAAAGATAAATAATTGAATAGGTTAGGTAGTGCTTCTCAAAGTTAGAGGTTATAGATCACCTGAGGAATTTTGTTATAATGTAAATTCAGAGCAGGGTCTGTGTCTGCTCTGTCCAAAACTGTAGCCACTGGGGACATGGGCCTACTGAGCATTTGAAATGCTGCCAGTGTGATTAAATTTTAAATTACATTAAACTTAATTTAACAGCCACATTTGCTAGTGGCCTCTATCTTGCACACTGCATGATTAGTCTATCAAGGAAAGTCATACAATTAACCAATTACAATTATTGACAGTCTTGGAATTCGCTTCTACATTTTCTTTATGTTTCTATTTTATTTTTCCTATTTTCTAGAAAGTAGTCTATGTTGCTCATTTGACTGTCTTGAATTTTCTGGTAGAATCTCTGTAAAGCTTATGACACTGCTTGGGGGGTTACCTATGGAGCTGTGGCTGAAGAGAGCAAAGTCACTTAACCTTGACATTTTATTGGCTTTTTCATTAGAGGTATGCACAAGAAAGCATTGGGTCAATGGCATGTTAAAATGTTCATTGAGACCTACACTGCATTTACTCAGGGATAAAAAGAGTTTAGATGCTAGATGTTAAAATAAGTAGATTTACTTTTGAATGTATTTTATTTCTTCATTTATAACTTAAAAATTCTTTATGTCTTGTGTCTTCAGTTAAATGGCAGTGTAAGGTACTTTAAAAACACTAAAGTTAGCAAGTACAATCAGTGGGTAGGTAAATCATCTAATTAATATTTACTCTGAAAAACATGAAGGCCCTTCCTTTGGCCTTACATCCCAAGGGATGTAAACAAAATCTGCCAGTGTAGTACACTAAATGGGCACTGGATGAGTTGACTATACTCCTATCAATTTTTAAGATAATTTATTATTAATACATATTTACATAATACTTATTATGGGGCAGGCACTATTCTAAGTGATTTTAGCCAATGCTGATTTATTTAACCCTCACAATAGTTTTATTAGGTATTGGGATCTTCTTCATTTTATAGATGAGGAAACTCAGGACAGGACAAGGGAGTATATTCCAATGGCCAAATGACTAACAAAGAGGAAACAGGTGTGAAGATTGTCAGAGCCTATGTTCTAACCCCCTGTACCATGCTGTGTGACTAGTTCAGTATTGGTTTAGTAGTAAAGGGTAGCTTTCTCATGTTAGACCCGGGTGTCCAACCTTTTGGCTTCCCTTGGTCACACTGGAAGAAAAATAATTGTCTTGGGCATAAAATACACTAACAATAAGGATAGCTGATGAGCTTTAAAAAAAAATCACAAAGACATCTCAAAAATGTTTTACGAAAGTTTGTGAATTTGTGTTGGGCTGCATTCAAAGCCATCCTGGGCCTCATGCAGCCCAGGATGCAGGTTATACAAGATTATGTTAGACTGTATCTTCAGAGTATTTCAAGAATCACTAACTCATCAGCATTCTTCAAAGGGAGAGGGAATTGCAGCAATGCTTAATCCTGTTTTTCCTTATGGTGAAGCGATGATTTGTGTTGGAGTATAAAAGGGCTTTGGAATTTGACTCCCAGCTCTGTCTTATAGCACTTCTGTCATATGGGGCAAAATTCTTTATCTCTAAACTAGTTCCTCCACATAGTTAATCATAGAGCCTAGCTCACAATGTTTTTCTGTTAAAATGAGAAATGTATAATACACATAAAACACTTAACCCAAAGACCTTAAAATGTTAGCCAAGTCCCCAAGAAATGTTAAAGCAAATAGAAATTTAAACATCAATGTCAGTATGTGAAGTGTTGACTGAGTCTGGCTCCATGTAATGAAATGAAATACAGAAGTTGTCTGTAAGCTTAATGAAAGTCAAACATTTTAATTATATCTGTGCATAAGGTAGAACCTTTTACTAAAACTGTCTATTTGGAAAATAGAAATAAATTAAGTGCATAAATTGATTAGTTTCTCTATTGCCTGTATGACTATTAAATGTAATATATAAGAAATAGTCTCAATTTGTATTTTTGTTTAATAATTTGGGATTTGGATATAAAAATGGACTTAGTAAAATATAGGTTCATCCTACAAAATAAATATGGTTGGAGAATATTTGGGGCAAATATTTCAATTGATTACCGGTATGTTGGTCCAGCAAAAGTAATGCCCCTTTTTAATGAGCTAATATATACTAAATATATTATTACAAAATCATAAGCATGTAATTCTCTAACATAACAATGTTAGAGAATATAATGTACTATAGTCACATTATAGTACCTTAAAAGGGGTGTTACATCTGCTGGATCCTGTATATAGTTAAGTTTCAATGTAAGCTTTTTCTTTTTTCTTTTCCTTGAAAGCTTATTGGTTAGGGTTTAGGTATGGCTAAAAAGCAATAGAATTTATTTAATTATTTCACATTTCAGTTAGTTTTGTCCTTTTAAAGAAGTAACTTGGAAGTTTATATGTATTGCAACAATATAGCTATAAGTCCCCAATTTTTGAACTCCTTTTTGAAAGTTCCTTTATATTCTTTGACATATTCATACGAGTTTAGCAACTGTGTTCATTCTTCACCTATTTGAAAATGGATTTGAATTTTAAACAGCATGTAAAGTCATTCAGAACCATATCTATGTAATAAAATAGATAATAAAAAATACTTATTTGGATAACAAAAAGTATGGTTGACACATAATTAAGATATACAATTACAAAGAAATGAGGTGTTTCCAACCACCCCTAAGCTGATAATGCTGGTATCAGTGAGAACTTGCTAAGGTGCTAGTATTTTCCAGCTATTTTATTAGGTAATTAGTTAATACTGTTCATCTTCACAGCAACTCAGTAGTATTTTTTTTCCATCATTCAGATGAAAATAATAAGGCTCAAAGGCTTCAGTAAGCTTCTCACATTCCCATAAATGTAAGGTCTCAAGTTTAGGAATTTATAAATCTAAAATTTGTACTCTCTCCACTACTTACACATTTCTAAAGTAATATTTCCTAAACGCCTTAATCATTGTGAGTAAGAGCAACATTAGTGAAGCAAATACATAATTTATCTAGGAAATGAAATTATGGGCAATGTTTATTTGGATGATATATTTGTAAAAAGAGTAAGTCCCACTACTTTTAGGACACACTTATATTCTGGTAATTTTCCAAACTCAAGAACAAATCACAAAGTACTAATTTTATCTAATATTAGTATAGGTTGAGCTGAATATTTGTTCATTTAAGTGGGACTGAACTATGAGCTATTGAATTTGATAAAATGTAGCCTAAATTTTAATATGTGTGGTTCCTATAGTGATTAAGTTAGTAAAAATCTTTGCAGAAATTTTAATATTTACTATTTTATTTATAATTGCAATGGCTAAAGAAAGCAGGTCTTTTAAATATGCTTTGTTAAGTATACATTTATTTTTACCATGCTCTTTTCTCTAAAATTCCTAACTACTTTTGCTTAATGATACTAAATCTTATTGATTTTCCTTCTGCTTTTCTTAACTCTTTCACAAGTCTTTCTAACTCCTTATTTTCTAATTTCTTTACAAGTCTTTTTGCTTTCTTTCTTAGTTTGGCTCTCTAAAATGAGCAGTTATTGGTCTGGTATCTATTTTTCTTGTTTTTCCTGTTGTCAGATTCACCCATGATGCCCACAGGTATACTCTGTAGGCACCTCAAAGAATAATAACTCAGCATCCCCTAACTTGATGCTCCTTCCTCCTTCAAACCGACACCAGGACTTGCTTTCTCAGTGAATGGTATAACCATGCACCAAATAACTCAGTCTAAGCACAAACAAACAAACACAAAAATAATTTAAAAACTAAAAGTTAGTTGTATTTGATTTGTGATTTGGAAATCACAGTCTAGCTCTCACCAGGCCCAGCTCCATGATTTGTGATTTGGAAGTTACTGTGGACTTCTCAATAGACCCAGCTCCATCATTTACCAAGGCAGCATTGCTTACTGGCATTGCATCTGTGGGTTAATTTTTCTCCAGGTATCACTCTTCAGCTGTCCAGTTCACCAGGGATATAGGGGAAAACTGTGCACAGTCGTGGATAAAATAGAAAATTGTCTTCCTTCAGATTCTTCCCTTCATTATTTTCAGTTAGGGCATGTGTCCCTGCTTGATGATTTCTCCTCCCTGTGCTACTGTCATCTTGCAGAGAACCCAATAAGCCAATCCTTACTAAGCTGTCATCATCCTCATGATCATCATCATTATCCAATTAATAATAATAATAAATTATAGCTAACATGTTTGGAGTGGCTACCATGTACTAGTCATTTGCTGGGCGCATGGTATGTATTATCTTCAACTTTATCAACTTGTCTGCAAAGCCATTGTCCATACCTCATTCAGAGAGGCACAGTGACACACACAAGGCTACACAAATAATGAGAGGCAAAGGCAGGTTTTAGTACCATATCCAGAATATTCCAAAGCCAGGCCTCTCTTCACTATCCCATGTTGCTATGGCTTAAGTCCTTATTCTTCTAGAATTATTTCCATTTAAACAGAGAGCTAATGAAAGCCACATCTTCAGGCCAATGGGAAGATCTCTAAGGATTGACATTGGGAGTTCAGATTTTATTTATATTGGCTATGTTTGTCCATCTTTTCAGCAAGATTTCATGTTTGTCCTTGCAGATGAGAGACTCAATGACTAGACAGACTCCTTAAAAAATCTTTGGATCCCCACTACAATAAATGTCATTGTGCTCCACGGAATCTAACATGAAACAACATCAACTCATTATGATTTTTTTTTAGGTGCAATTACCAGAAAAATCCATTTACAATTAGTTTAAACAGACATGAGTTTATTATCAGAAAATGTTTCCATGTAGGCAGTGATATTGTTGGTTCACAGGGTCACTAGTTTCATTAAGGGCCTAGGTTATTTCTAATTGTGGACTCCACTATTCCTAGTGAGTGGGATTTTCAATTCATGGTCAAATAAACTGTAGCAGTTTTAGACATTAAGCCTTTACTCAACTTAGGAAGATAAAGGCAGGAAAGCCTCTAGCCACATCTATGAACATATCAGAAATACAATAGCTTCCCTAGAAATGTCCTAGCAGGATTGCATGTATATTTCCGTGGTCAGAACTGTGTCATGTGGCCACTGGTAGTTAGCTGTAAGAGATGCTGGGAACGTAGAGTTATTCTCTAAGACTGTATATCCAGGTATTGGATTCCATGCCCCTGATTGCAAATGCTAATGGATATGAGATAGGCAGCTCACAGCATCTGCCATGCTTTGCAAAGTATTTACATCACCCACTCATAACCCACAGTCATGAATGATTGCCCAGTCATTCCTTTTCATGTTAGCAGAATATTTGTTTTTGACATCTTGCTATTTTTTTAACTCACACTATACCTGACCTGTTGTAAGTGCTTAGTACTTTCTTGTTTGTTGAATAAAAATTTGAACCTATGGGGGAGCTTTCATATATTCTTTTCACATCATCCTTTAAAAAATAGCCTTAATGGGGAGTTGAAAGAAAGGGGATTTGTCAAGAATAAAAGGAAACAGAAGGAAATGAGAGAGAGAGAGGAGAAGAAATGAAGTGCTTTACATTGCTAGCCATGCTAGAAAGAAAGAAACTAAACCTCTGGGCTGAAGACCTCTAATTTGGCTCAAGGAGGGAAAGGTTATATGGGTGTTGCAGTCCTGGGGCTTTGCCATGACTGGGGAAACCTCAGTGTGGGATTGCCCCCTCTCTGTACTGGGCCACCTGGCAGTATCAGCGGACATACTCAGTGCAGGTGGGCACAGGTGAGGGCCATGCTCATGTCAGGGTCCCTTTGTAAGCTTTGTTCTAAAAGCATGCAAGAGGTGTGAAGCTTTAGGTCCACCATAAGTCTCTAATGAGGAGGTGCACTGGTCAAATATGTCTTGCGTTTTCTTCTCCGCCAGATTCCAAAAGTTTGCCTACGTCTCTTTCACATTTAATATGTGGCCTACTATTTAGGGAAGAGTTATTTAAGGTAGTGCCCTTCTGAAAAATAATGAATTTCTGGATAGAACTATCATAAATATCTTCTTCGTTGCCTTGCTTTTTCACATGCAATCATCAAGTCTGTGTAGTCCAAAAGCGTGTTTGAAGGAGTGAGGAGGCCAGGGACAGAGTGGCAGAGAACAGCGTTTGTGTTTGTGCATCACCAGAGCTTGGCTGCTGCCTGTACTTCTGGAGAGGATGGTAGCTTGGCCTGGCTTGACCCCTGGCTTGACCCCTGGCTGCTCAGCCGTGGGGCTCACCTCTAGGTCAGTGACTCTCTGGCCATCACACTCAAGTGGGCCTCCAGGTTCTTGCTTCCAGCAACCATGTTAGGGTATAAATAGCAACAGGACATTTCTATTGAATTTATAACATTTTGATTGGGCTGTCGCAGCGTAGGGTCTATGTAAGGTGAATATACCCTAACGACTGCAGCCAGCTCCGACACTGGCCAATGTGAAACTGCTGTCTACAAGCTGAAAAATACTTGAAAACAAAATCAAGAAAGATTGATTCTCTGAGTATAAATTTAGCTGGTGCTTACACACTAAATGTATGGATTTTTAAATAGCCATATGGCTTAAACAAATTAAAGCAAGAAAGCCCTGTCCCAGCAAATCACATAGAAGAGAAATGCCCGAACTTGAATTATCTTCCTCAGGGGTTATTCAAATAGAAAGTTTCCAAGTCTATTGTTTTTCAATAACAGTCTTTCTCTGCAAACTTCTATTTGAAATATGTCAATGCTCTAGTGGTTTCAACACTGAGAAGTGGGGAGTTAGTACTGCGGATGAGGCCTGCTTTTTGAGCTGTGGTATCTGAACAAAACCAGCTAATCTACTATATCCTCATCTTGCCTGAGGAATTTCTGCTTCTCTCACTACTGGCTATGGCTAAGCACACCTATGGCCGGGCAATATTTGATTCATGTTCAGGGGACACTGGGCAAAGAGTTCCCTTTAAGCCATGGGTCAGAAAAATAGAAGATAGTTATCAGTGGATCACAGTTAAACTTGCCTTGATACATACCTACCTGCCCTACAATTAGAGGATCTTTGAATTTCAGGGCTGGAAAAAAATCATGAAGTACCCCAAATAACAAAATGGCCCCTTGAAAGAGAATCATATAGAGAAACTTGGGAGCATTCTGTATTATGGAAGTAAATAAAAATATATTCATGGGCTTGAGATGCCTAATCTCAGGGTAAAAGGTCTGTTGAACTTGGTTAGACAGAATTATCCTGGCAATCATTGGAGTCTAGCTTATGCCTTTCATAGGTCAGCTGCTGACTGGAGGCCACATGCAATATTTATATTTTAAAGTTAAAACATATTAAATTGATAGAAACATTAGATTGTTACTCTCTAGAAATGCCTATTATTTCTTTAGAAAGATAAGAGCCTTTTCCTAGATTTTCCTTAGTAAGAGCTCTAGCAGGCATGGAGCAAGGCTTATTTAGGTTTTAGCCTTAGAATTTTTCCCACCTTTATTCTTTACCAACTATTACTGGATTCCTGTTCTAGGCTAAGGCTGTTCTAGTCACTGGGAACACAGCAGTTAATAAAAGAGACAATCCCTGTCCCAAGCAACTCCCATTCCAATGCGAGTAGAGAGATGAGAAGCAAATACACAGTAAATATTATAATGCATGGAAGATGAAGTGTACCAGGTAAAAAAGGAAAAGAAAATGAAAATAGGAATGGTAAAGAGGTAACTGCAGTTTTTAAAAAGGTGGTCCAGAAAGGCCTTCTTGGGAAGGGAGTACCTGAACAAGGCTTGAAGGAAGTGTTTGTGTGTGTGTGTGGTGGTGGTGGGGGGGGGGGTGAGATCTGAGGGAAGACCATTCCTGGGGAGGGTACACAAAGGGAAAAGGCCTGAGGTGGGAGCATGCCTGGTGCACTGAAGTAACAGCAAGGACAACAATGTCGCTGGAGTTTGGTAGGAAGAGAGAGCAGGAGGAAATGTCAGGGAGGATAGGAGGCTGGATTTCAGAATGCCTGTGGGCCACTGTGAGGTCTTCGGTCTGTATTCTCAGTGCGGAGCCCTTGGAGGATTTGCACGCAGGGAAGACATGAACTGACTTATGTTTTAGAAGGTTACTTTGATTCTGAGAATAGACTGAAAGCAGACAAGAATGAAAGCAAGGAGAACAGGTAGGAGGCCATTGTAATAATACAGGTGAAAGGAGGTGATAGCTTGGAAAATGAGAAATTGTCAAGCTTGGATATATTTTAAAGTAGGATTAAGGAAGTTTTCTGATCCACTGGTTGTTGGGATAGTAGAAAGAGTCAGTCAAAGATGATTCTAAGATTTGGAATTTGACAATTGCACAGATGTTTTATTTTTGTTTTTTTGTTTTTTTTTGTTGTTGTTGTTTCTGCCTATGTAAAAACAAAGGTTGAATAGACTGCAGGTAGATCAGGTTTGTGGAAGGACCACTAGAAGTTCTCTTGAATATGTTATTTGTAGCTTGGATGTATAAGTATAAAGTTCAAAAGTAAAATCAGTGTTGGAGATAAACTTGAGACTTAATTCTATGCCCCAATAAATGTTAACTTTTAAAAGTGAATTTTGGGCATCAAGTGGTAGTATAAGTATATTAAGAGATTTTTCTCTTTCGGGAAGCAAAATCTGTTTCTACCTTCATATATGATTTTACTCATCACATAATAATTAAGCAGTGTACCGGTAAGTGAATTAATTAATGTGATAGGTTTGGCCTTTAGGGTCATGGGTTCATGGTAAGCATGAAGTGAGAGAAGAGTTAGATTGTACTTGGTGTCAAGTGCTTTGAGTCAGCAGTAGACTATCTTATGATTTTAGAGATCAGTGGCACCTCATACAGTTAATGAGTCAGAGAAAGCTTCTTGGAAGAAATTATATAATAAGTGAAATCCTAAGGATATAGAAATGTAAATACAGAACACTATTCTATGGAGTTCACAACAATCTATGAAAAGGCTTAGAATTGACAGAGCAGCCTGTATTTGTAAAAGCTAAGAAGTTCAGTTTCCCTGGACATAGAGTACAAGTATGGAATGGAGTGAATGAATAAGAACGGAAAATATAGAGGACCTCTTTAAGGTTTTGTTTTATTTATTCAGTGTCCACTGATCAATCTGAGATTTATTTCTCACTGAAATTGGGTCTACTGTGTTTCTTATTTTAAAGGAAATTTCTAATCAGATAAATATCAATTTATTTTATATTATCTTTGATATGCAAATCTATTTTCATTAGAGTATCTGGTTGTTTCACACAATTGCTAAGAGTATCTGCAAAAGTCAAACTCTCACTTGTTCACATCACCTAGAAAACAGTCCTCTGCTGTTTCAGCTGGTTGCCAAACTTGAAGAAACAAGTAGAACCAAAGACTGAATGGTAGAGACATAGGCGTACATACAGAGCTTGAAAAAAAATAGGGTTAAAAATTCCAGATAGCCCAGTTTCCTACCATCTGTTAGTAGCAATTACTGGGACACACAGCCAAGCTGACTGTCCAGTAACTTAATGACCACTCATATTACCTCAGGAAGTCTTGGCCAGAAATGTGTTGAATGGGGTCACCTGAGAGGCCAACAAGTGGGATGAGTGAGAAGACAGGACAAATAATAAAGTCATGAAAAGAGGCAAATGTAGATGCTAATGTCGCATCTGTTATAGAAAAGGGAGGTGAGAAGGTAGGTCTAAAGCCCTTAATCTAAGGTCAAGAAGGTGAGATTTGCTCTCAGAAGCAATCTGGTTCCAGAGGAGAGGTTGCCAAGGTAAAATTAAATAGTTTGGACTACCTTTCAAACCAGATTTAGCAGTAACTCTTTACACCAAGCCATGTGCATAAAAATGTCACACACAGTGACAAGCTACTAATGTCCTTCTAGATAACCCAAAGGTTTCAGGATAGTTTGTAGGTAGTGAAATTTAGTGAGTAAAAGTCTGTCCTTCCTGAATTCACTAACAAGGTATCATTCATTGTAAGATCAAAATCAGCTGTAGTGAAAAATAGCATAATCATACTCAACCTGAGTGGGATTCCTTCCCAATACTAATGGCATCTAATATATTAACATACAATTTTTCTGTAAAGTGGATAGATAATCTTACAGAGCAAATAAGCAATTCACTTATTCAGTGTATACTACTTGTTCTGTCTTCTAAGTTTTAGAGCTCTATTTTTATATTAGTTTCTTTTGTGTAGTTCAACGAATGGTCACAAGACAGTTATAGGGGAATTTAAGAAAGTAATAAACTAAAATGATAGTTTCTTTCTGTGGGTCAGGATAGTCTGGGATTTGTAATTCCCCATGAGAATTGTGAAGTATTTATGTTTTTATCAAAGCTAAAGAGACCAAAAAACCCATTTATCTAAGATGGTCAAAATAGCTATCTAGTAAGGAAATTACACATAAAATTTAAGCAGCCTTACATTTGAAATAAAATGTTGTTTTGGTGTATGTGTTTACACTTTGTGTTCCCAAATTAACAAATAAGATTTGATAATAGTCAACTCAGCCATAGGAAGGAGAAGTAGTGTCAGACCTCTCTCATTTTGTTTTATGATGAAGTGACTAGCTTTGTAGATGGAAAAAGGAATAGGTACAATAGATCTTTCCTTCAGGAAGGCTTTGACTTTATTCCCCAGGATATGCTCATAAACAAGCCAAAAAAAATATTGCTATTTATTTATGTCAGATGTGTGGAGGTCCGAAAGACTACTTTCAGAGTCAACACACCAGAGCTCACTGGGAGGCTCAGCTAAGATTGGCTAAAATTCAAAATAAAGAAGAAGGACACATCTTACTCCCTTAGAATACAGGATGATTTCCTAATGACTTAGCAAAATGATTGAGCTGAAACCCAGTTGATGAAGTTTGAGTAGGATATATTCAATTATTTTTGGAATAATAGCTTTACGAAGCTAGAGAACAGTTATTTTAGGAAGGTAAATAATGGGAAATAGATTACTCTTATGAGTGGACTTGTGTTACCCCCAAAAATAAGCTGATGACTTTAAGCCCCAGTACCTTATTGGGTATAGTCTTTGCAGATGGAATCAAGTTAAGGGTCATCAAAGTGGGCCCTAATCCAAAATGGCTGTTGTCCTTATAAGAGGAAAATGCTATGTGAAGACAAGAGACACACAGGGGGAATGCCATGTGTGACAGAGGGAGAGGCCGGAGTGATGCAGCTGCAAGCCAGGGAATATCAAGGATTGATGGCCCCCACCAGAGGCTAGGACGGGGCAAGGAAGGATGCTACCCAGTCTCTAAGACAACATGGCTGCTAACACCTTGATTTCAGATTTCTGGCCTTCAGAATTGTGGAGGAGTAAGTTTCATTGTTCTAAGTGATGCAGCATGTGGTACCTTGTTACAGCAGTCCAAAGGAACTGATACAACAACCAACAGCAGATGCCCCACCAAAGGAAGTCATATCTCTGAGGATGCTAGAGCACCACCTGAGTCACCAGGGCTCTGGGGGTCACCTGGGAGCAGTCACTCATTAGCCATGCCAACAGGCAAATCCTGTCACTCATTTGGGCTCTAGTTTCCCACGTATTATAAAGGCAATATGCTGGTATATAATGGAATTAGTACTGTTTCTCAATAGCACATTGTTCCCAGGTAGGGGAGGAGGTTATTTTCATAAAAATTTTCATCATTTCACAGACCTTTTGCAGACCCATGCTTGGCTCCCAGTTTAGATCCCCTGCTTTAAATAGGGTTGCCTCTCTAAGAGTAGGCCACTTTCAGATGATATCTTCCATCACCTCATCATGACAGTGTGGTATTTTCAATCAGCCAGCACTCTACAGCAGGGGTATCCAATCTTTTGGCTTCCCAGGACACAAGGGAAGAAGAATTGTCTTGGGCCACATATAAAACACACTGACACTAACGATAGCTGATAAGTTTTAAAGAATTGCAAATATATCTCCTAACGTTTTAAGAAAGTTTACGGGGGAAGCCGGGATGGCTCAGTGGGTTAAGCGCTCACTTTGCAGCCCTGGAGCCCGAGGATCGAATCCCGGCTCCGCTCCAGGCAGATCCATATGCTGAACTGGGGTGTGCCCCCAGTTCAGTTCTTGCAGGGGCCCATTCCGGAGGCTCCCGGCCCAGTTCCTGCCCTGTGCGGCCCGGCGCCCACCTGTGGAGTGAAACTATATGGAAAACTAATGCTGTCAACTATGGAGACCACTCTGGACCCTCCCCCTTCTCCCTGTTTCTCTTTGTCTGTCTCTCTCTCTGTCAGTAAACAATAAAAATAAATCTTAAAAAAAAATTAAAAAAAAAAAAGAAAGAGTACGAATTTGTGTTGGACCACCTTCAAAGCCGTCTTGGGCCGCATGCAGCATGCAGCTGCAAATTGGACAAGCTTGGACCTTAATGTGTTTGATCTCCCTACCCATTCTCCAAGTTTCTGTATAATGTCCATTTTCCTCACATAGGGTCTCCTGGCCTTCAGTCTTTTACTGGCCTCTCCCTACTAGCTATTATCAGAGTTTCATGGTATAATACTTGATCACTTGTATTTTTAGTGACTGTTTATTGTTTTTCATGCCTTTGCAAACAAATTATAAAATATTGTTCCGGTTTTGGAAAGGAAGAAAAAAAAAAAAAGAGGGGTGTTAAGGAAACTTTACCACCCATAGCCATTCACCATGGCAACCACAGCTGAAGATTTTAATTCCAGCCTCTGTTTTCTTAAACATCACCCATGGCAGATGGTGGTAAATATTTTCTTCCATACTCTGCAATAAGGAGTCAAGTGTAGAAAGATGAATGGAGAAAGAAAGGAGAAAAAGACAGAGAATAGTGAGCTTGGTGTGTATTGTGATCAGTTATTATTTATAAACTCCAAAATAAAAGCAAGAAGACATGTGGTAAAATTTTATTGGGGAAGCAGTAAGGTCACAAATATAAGCCTTATCATGTTTGGTTTGATATTTTAAAATAGATTTCTGGGTGGATGTCACACCTGAGCTTTAACAACAGGCTTGATAACTGTCAGTGTGAACAACAATGAAGGTTCACGCCTCAACCTTGAAGTCCTTCCAAACCACCACTGCATTAAAGAAAAAATCCTTACACCTCCGAAAGTCAAAAATCCAAAATAAAATCTCAATATTAAGCAGATAATTCCATGGAGACCTATTCAGAGCACCTTCCTCAGTTACAGTTTTCTTTCACATGATATTTATTCCTTTGTCTGATATTTATAGTCCTAATACCAAAAGTCCATTGAGCATCAACCATTGATACAGTAACATAAAGCAGATTTATATATTCAGCTTGTCTAACACTCTATTGGGAAGAGAAAGCATTGCTCAACTTAATGGCCTCCTTTCTTAAGAGATATTCATTTTAAAATGTTGTCTTATAAATACAAGATGGGTTGAGGCTTGTGTGCTCTAAATATTTTAGGATTTATGTTTTCATTAACTAGCCTTTTAATCAAACTCACAGCATTTCTAGCATTGCAGAGATTTCAGGGAGAAAAATACTACTTGCTGTTTCAAAGCTAAGAGTTTCTTAGAGGAAAGGAAATCCAAAAAGTTTTTAAAAGAGGACATTGGGGACATAGGGTTAGACATTATGATTTATAGAAAATATTTCTACTTTAAATTATAGGTATAGATTAAAAAAAAACCTTTCCTATTATTCCTTTATCTTGAATGCTGTATGAAAATGCTCCAAAGTTGTTATGTCTGCATTTTTACGGTATTAAAACAATATGTAATATCTCTTACTGAATAAGTCTCCGTAAGTACAATTTTTTTTTTAATTTGGTGTATTTCAGTTCCTGAAATATTGTGCCCTCAAGGCTGTGACTTCAAGGACTAGGGTATCTGGAATTAATTGAAGTCATTGCTCCATGAACTAAACGATGCTTTCTCCTTATTTACAGCACTTCCCCTCAACCTAGAAACCCATTTTTCTGTATTCCTAATGTAACATAATCCTCAACCTTGAACCATTTTCTCCTTCTCTTCACCTCCAGACTTCTTGAAGGAATAGCTTAAACATTATGTCTCCACATTCTCAGTATCCTTGTATGCTTCAACATATAACAATATAACCCCCATTCTCCATCACTGCTTAAAATCACTCTTCTTCGGGTCTGTAGTGACAAAATGTATTTATGGCTTTTCATTAATTTACGTAGTTGGCTTTGTCAAATCAAGGAGTCATCAATAAGCAAATTTGGACAAACCTTTAGCATTACTTTATGTGGTGTTTTCAAAAATGTTTAAGCACTTAAACATTTTTACACAAAATGTTATTCAGAAAACCCAGTATAGATGGGATACTGATTTAATTCAATTGAGATGGGCTATGTAGTTAATTATGAATAGAAATAACATTTGGATACCAGTTAAAATACAATACTGATGTACAGGAGCTTGAATAATAGAGAAAACTTTTTATTCAATTTTATTGAGATATAATTGACAAAATTGTAAGATATTTAAAGTATAAAATGCGATGATCTGATACACATAATACTCCATTGGTTGTTTCTATACCCTGGCTATTGTGAATAATGCTGCAATGAACATGGAAATATAGATATCTCCATGAGATATATAAGGCTGTCTGGAAAGTATCCAGCCATGTAAACATTTTTATGCTATAAAGAGACAATGGCTGGATTTTTTTCAAGTAGCCCTTGCATACTTCCTTTGGCTATATACCCCAAAGTGGGATTGCTTGATCATATGGTAGTTCCATTTTTAATTTATTGAGGTACCTCCATACCATAGTGGCTGTATTTATTTACTTTTCATAATACCATACAAAGCGTTCCCTTTTCTCCACATCCTTACCAGCATTTGTTATCTTTTATCTCTTGACAATAGCCATCCTAACAGACATGAGTTAATATTTTATTGTGATTTTGATGAATAGCGATGCTGAGCACCTTTTTATTGTACGTGTTAACCATTTATATATCTTCTTTGGAAAACTGTCTATTCAAGTCTTTTGCCCATTACTTACTTGGATTATTAGTTTTATTTTACTTTATTTTTTGCTATTGAGCTACATGGACTCTGCATATTTGGATATTAACCTTTTTTCTGGATATGTGGCTAGCAAATATTTGCTCCCATTCCATGCGTCGCCTTTTCATCTTTTTGGTGGTTTTCTATGCTGAGCAAAGATGTTTAATTTTTATGTTGTCCTAGTTCTTAAAAATTTTGCTCTTGTTGCCTTTCCTTTTGGTGCCAAAACCAAAAAATCATTGTCAAGACTGATGTCAAGGAGCTTACCACCTGTTTTTTTCTAGGTTTACGATTTCAGGTTTTAAATTTAGGACTCTAATTCATTTTGAATGAATGTTTGTGTTTGATTTAAGAAAGGGATCCAGTTTAATTCTTTTGTGTGTGGCAGTTCAGTTTTCCCAAAATCTTTTATTGAAGAAAACCAATTAAAAGTATAGTATCTACAATATCTACTCCCCATTTGCCCTCCTCTTTGTCTTTTGTGATTTGGGACACTGCATGGAAGAGATTTTTGACGAATACAATTGTCTATTTTAGTTAAAATCAATTTTTGGCTACTGGTAGTTCTTAAACTCAATCCTAATAATTCATCAAGAAGACATCATAACATCGTTTTTTCTTCTTTACTACTCCCATCCCTACCCCCATTGGAATTGACTGCAAACTACAACACTCCATTCAGATAATCAATAATCTTTTCTATCCAGTGGCCCTGGTGATCTCAAAATGTTAAGAACATTTGAAATATTCAAGTGCTTTCTCCAAAAACTGGTGACACCCTGTTGTTGAGCTACTGATTTTCTGAGTAAAGATTTGAAAGGTTGAAAATGGTCCTGCATTCATTTGAATATCTAAAGGGTAAACTCCAGGCTACTTACCTGAAAACAAATGTTTTTTGAAACTTGCAGAATAAAGAAATATAAGGTGACATTTTTTGCTGCAAAAGAAAGAAAGAAAAAATAATGACTTTCAAGGCCTCAATGACTAAAATCTTGTGACTACCATAGTGTCTGAATCTAAGATTTTTAGAGTATTTTAATAATTTAGAATTGATTTATTTATGAAACAGAAAAACTAGATAAATTAGCATATGAAAGCAACAATACTCAAATTAAATGGAAGAACACGAAATAAAACAAAACATTTCTCAAAAAAAACCTATTATGCTTGTTTGTATATCTTTCTAATTATATAAAAGTTAGTAGTTAATAAAAATAGTGATGCACACCATCAATATTGACTTAATTCAGTATTCTATTTAGGAATAATAAATAATTATTGAGTAGTTCATAAAATTTTAAATGCAAGTTCTGAAAGGTTTAAATTCTATTAAAACAAAATAAAAGAAATACAAACACTTAGTGTTTTATGGCCTGTAGAATATTTAAAGATTGATTTTATTGTTTTGACAGGGAGAGAGACAGAGAGAGATAGAGAGAAGGGGGAGGGCCCAGAGCAGTCTCCATAGTTGTATGTCATCAGTTTTTGACATGGCTTTGTTCCACACAGGTGGGCGGGGGCTGTGCAGTGTGGGAACTGGGCTGGGGTTTCCCAAATGGGAGGCACATCCTTAGAAGCTGGGGACCAAACTTGGGGCCTCCCACATGGGAAGCCACCCTGGCGAGAACTGAACCAGGGGACTCCCACATGGGAAGCACATCCCATTTTGGGTCCATATGGGCGGGGACCAGGACTCGATCCTTGGATGCCAGGGCTACAAGGCGAGTACTTAACCCACTGAGCCATCCCAGCATCCTCTGGCCTGTAGAATATTTAAATGGCCAACCCAGTGAAGTCAAGACAAATGTCAGGGTTGGCTGTATGGAAGAAGGTATAGTGATTGGGGAACCAGGAGAAAATCAGCAGTGTCTACATGCTAAAGCCAATTTCATGTAATAAGTACTAGGAGATCAACAAAGCAAATGAGGAAGCTAGTTTTGTAGGCCCAGTGGGGTACCTGGGTGTTTTTCTTCCTCTCCTCAGTCAAACTCTTTAACCAACTGATGTTGGTTGAAGAAAAAGCCAGGAAGGGCTGTGTTGTGACTTTCATGGATCTATTCTTCCATACAAAAATACTAAAAATTGTTTTTCATGAATGTGTGGAGTGGAAAAAATAAGCATTCCTCCCACCTTCTAGTTCTTATAGCTGGGCTAATAATCAAATTAACATGAGGCAGATTAACAGGAAAAAAAAATCTCCAAAATGTATTCTGTGTGTGCATAGAGAGGAATAAACAGTAAATGCAGTATTTGAAGAGATAATGGCTAAAATGTTTCAAAAATGACAAAATGACATCAAAGCATAATTTTCAGAATGACTAAAATAATTCAAATAGTTTAAAAGCAAAAACAAAACAAAACACAACAAGAGCTTAGGAAAATAAAGTAAAATTACAGATATCCAGTGGGAAAAAGTTCTAAATGCAGCTTTAAAAAAAAGGTACCTTAAAAGAAATAGCAATAAGACTATTAGCTACCTCTGAAAAGAAACAATGCAAGCTTGAAGACAATACAACAAATTTTTTCAAAGTACCCTTTTCTCCAGAAAAACACAACTCTAACATAAAATGCCATATCAAGTAAATATATTATTTCAACAAAGGGGTCTACAAACTATGGCTCAGAGGCAAAATCCAGCTTATTGTTTTGTTTGTTTGTAGACAAAGGTATTATTATTTTTTGAATAAACAGCCAGGCTTATTCATTAATCTATTATCTATGCTTTCACAATACAGAGCGAGAGTCAAATAGATAGAATATTATGACTCAAAAACCTAAAATAGATTCTATTTGGCTCTTAACAACAAAATGCTCGTCTTTCTTCTAAAATAAGGATGAAATGAGTCATTATTTGTTAAAACAAAAGTAAGAGAATTTTGTTTTACCAGTAAACTGATTTTTTAAAAACAGTATGAAGCTTATAAACAGAAATAAGAAAAATGAGCACCAGAAAAAGCAAATAAGTTAGTAATATTAAATGAATATTGATGATATAAAGTCATCATAAAAATATCTTATGGGTTTAAAATGTGTTTAGAATTAAAATACACTACGGCGAAAGCATATAATTTAGAATGTGAATATTTGGAGTTAAATGTTTTACCATCTCTGCATTGTTTGAGACGAAAGTCTTAATCTCAAAATATTTTTAATTACATTACATCGCATCTGGCTAGAATAAATACCCAAGTTAAAAGTTTGAGTGTTAGACAAGACTAAAAATTTAAAAGACACAACTATATTCTCACTTAAAAAATTACACTTTAGGGGCTGCCAGGATGGCTCAATGGTTAGAGTACTCATCTTGCCGTCCTGGGGTCTGAGGATCGAATCCTAGCCCCGGCCTGTGAGGACCCATATGCTAAACTGGGGTGTGCTTCCCATGTGGGAGGCCCCCAGCCCAGTTCCAGCCCTGCGCTGCCCTTGCCCTCCTGTGTGGAATGAAACCATGCTGTGAACTGATGATGTACAACTATGGAGACTGTTCTGGGCCCACCCTCTTCTCTGTCTCTCTCTGTCTCTGTCAAAAACAATAAAATAAATCTTAAAAAAAAAAATGGAATCTGCAGTTTTAAAATAGCATAAAGTGGCTTCATCATTAACACTAAATTAATACAAATTCTTCCAGAGACTAGAAAAAAATGAGGCATAGTTACTAATTACTTTTAACCCAGTAGGAATAGGGACATCAAATATATTTCATAAAAGAGGATATCAAAATGGCCAATCATATATGAAAAAGGACTCATGTTAATAATGAAGAAAATATAAATGAAACCCACAATGATACAATGACTATTAATGCCAAATTGGTTGCGGATATACAACACTTAGAATTCTAATAAATAGCTTGTAAAAATACAACATTGGAAAACTCTTGGGCACTATTTATTGAGGTTGAATATTTGCATGCCCAGTGATCAATTACTTTTACTCTGGCTATATAGCCAAGGAAGTGTGTGCATATATACACACAAAGTTGTATATAAAAATGTTCATAGTTGCCTTGCCCGTATTATCTCCAAACTAGAAGCCAGGTGCATATTGGCAGTAGAATTGAATACAATTGAATAAATAAATGAATAAGTATAGTCTTATGATAGAGTATGGGTGAATACTACAAATAAGTAAAAGAAGCTGGACATAAAATAATACCTACTGCATAATTCCATATTACTTTTGATTAAAATAATCAATAGTGTTAAAATAATTAATAGTGATTACCACTGGGAAGAAAGTAAAGGTATAGTGATTGGGAACAAACACAAAGGAGCTTCTGGGGTGCTGATAATCATCTATTTCTGGATCTTCGTGATGGTTACACATAGATGTTCTTTTGTAAAAATGTATTGCTATATGATTATGATTTGTGCACTTTCTCTCTGATAATATACTTCAATAAAATATTTAAAAATTAAAAATGCTAAAAATATTAACAGAGTAATGATGATCAAACATTAGATCAAAGCTTCTAATGTAGACAACAACTAAAAACAAATTGATATGATAAAAGAAACTTAAGATCCAACAGAAGTAATGCAGGGAACAGAAGAAATTATCTATAAAACTCAATTCCTTAGGAGACAAAATACTACACTGCAGTCACCAAATCAAAAGAATAAAAACAAACTTTCAGGGATCAGGAAGGTATTTTATACCTTGAAAAGCCCTAGCAGAAAAATCTTAAAGAAGAAAATGTAAAAGATGAGGTTGAGAAAATATTTTCAAAATTAAAACATAAAAAACTGAAGGGAATGAGAAAGGAAAGATAAGTCAATTCTTTCCTATGAAATCTAACACACAAATTGGACTTTTTCCTATTTTGAGTCACTTATTTTGAGCATCTATGGTTTTTCCATTCTTGTAAAACAGGAAACATAATACAGAGAGACGTTGTAATTTTAAATGGCCAAATAAAGATTACAGGAATTTAGGGAAATCTTCACCCATCACACTTCTTAATTGAGTCCTATGTCCTCACTGCTTATAGAATTGTTTTCTAAATTAAGTATTGAGTTAAAATTTTTATTCTTAAGTATTTTATGTATTAAAATCTGTCATACTCTGTATACTCAAAGAAACTGCAAAAATTTTTTAAATGCATATATAATTATCAAATTAATGATGAAGACAAGTGCCTACATAGGATGATTGAATGCAAATTTGTGACTTCAGCAACCCTATTTTCTGGAGATTTTAAGTAATGCTATTCCAAAGGCTGGGGATTTTATCCACCCTTTTGAGTCCTTTGATTAACCCAACTCATTTACTCATGTGCTGGATTCCATCACCGTATCCTCTCCAATCATTGCAGATTACGGAATGGTTCAAAACTGGTTTATGTTGCTGTGAGTGGACATTGTTTGAGAACTTACAGAAGACATTCCTGGAATGGTTTTAAGGACAAAGTCTGACAATTACTTAAGTAGCGAGTGTCTCAGGGTTCCTCCCACTGGGGCAGTCCCTGGTCAATTGTTTGTTTGTGTGTTTATTTGTTTGTTTATTGATGGAAAAAGGAAGCCCTCAAAACAGAGAAGACCCTTTTGTTGTCTCTAGAGTCATGTAATTTTGCAATTTTGCCACCTAGTGGATTTCCATAGTCATTGCAACCATTAGACAAATTTATTAGTGGACAATTTTACCAGAGAGTTTGAAAGGGAAATTTCTGTGATTTTGATGAAAGGGATCCAGACATAGTAGCTCTCTCTCCCTATTATATCTAACTGCTTTTTTATATGAGATTAAAAAAAATAACATCTAAAAAGAATCCTAAAGCTAACAGCATACATATATACATGATTCCTAAAGAAAATCTTTAAAACTGAAGCAACCAGATGTTACCATATAAATAGATATCATGTAGATGTTGATGTCTGATGTTGTGTGTATATGTGTGTGTATGTACAATAGATATTTTTGCATCAAGAAAACCTTGTCTGAGAGTGTGCTTTGACCTACCCTAGGAGCAGATGAATAATAAGAAAAAAAACAATAATATTAATATAAATGAAATCACTTCAAAATGAAGTTGAAGCTGTCATCCCTGAGAAACTGCCTTGCATACTTGTATCTTTAAGCCTCAAACCTTTGGAATGTTAAAACGGTGCAAAATAACCTTTGGATTGGGCCTAAAATAGCTGAAGCAGCGTTTGATCCCAAACAACTGTTTGCAAAGCCAATAGAAACACAAACATTATAATTACTGGAGTGAAAATTAAAGAAACTCTTTAAAAGTAGCATCAGTTAGCTTCCTTCTTTTTATGTAATTTCCCCCCCCTTCCCTTTTTCATAAATACCCATTGCCTTCACCTCCTAATCTGTAGCACTATTTGGGTTTCTGCCTAAATCTATGCTTCCAGAATAGCCATTCTTTTGGATCTCAAATACAGACAGGCTTTTTGCCTTTCACTTTGGCCTTTTGTTTTTAGGCTAGTATCAACATAATTAGAACTATCTCTTTTTGGATAGAAAAAATGAATATTCATGTCAAAATGCTTACTGCAAAATGCTTACCTGAGCTACAACTCAGAGCTATTTAGTGAGACACAGACAATAGCTATTGCTCAGTAGGGGCTCCTGAAAAGTCTAAATTATGATGAAAAAGGAGGCTTAGTTAACCTAGGCCCTTCATGCATAAGGAATTCATGAATTAAGTGATCTTTTGTTTCACCTTAATAATTGCAGTGTAATATCATACAAATAACCTGGGCCATTCGAATTCAGTAAATTAGAAATTCCCATTACACCCTAGTGTCTTATATAAGTTTCTGTTCATGGGCCTAATGACTATATACAGAGAAAAAAAATGCAGCTTTGGTGCCTAGAATTCCTCTGGGTTTCTTCAAAATAATTTCTTTTAACCTGCGAAGAATCCCATCCTTCAAAAGGAACTGATAATACACCACCTACAGTGCCGAAAATTCCTCTATTTGCAATTCAAAATATTCAGTTTGTCTGGGAGGAACTAATGTGTGCTTGTGAGTGCTTGTGAGTGTGTGTGTGTGTGTGTGTGTGTGTGTGTGTGTGTTGCAGAGGAGAGAGGAACACTACAGGAAGGAAAGAAAGGAACGTTAAAGATGTATTTGTCAAGACATTCTGGAACCGGTCAGTGGCCTGGCTATGACTGTAAAATGCCCCAGTGAACAAGAGATCATGGATGGTGCCTCCCATCTGTATGCTCAAGCGATGGCAACTGCATAGGCTAGTATCAATTTTCGTGTCTGAAAAAGTGCCTTATGCCTGAATTACATTTCTTGCTGTTGATGTTTTGTTCAAACAATACATACTTTCATTTGTTCATGAGAATGATTTTAATAGACACAATTGAGGTATGTGTGTGTTGGGTTGTGACATAGTTTCATTCCACACAGGTGGATGTGGGACTGCTCGGGGTAGGAACTGAACTTGGAGACTCCCGTAGAGGAGGCAAGAACTTTCGACCCCATCTCAGTGGTTACCAGTTGCACCACAGTTCAGCATATGGGTTTGCACAGGCTGGGGCCAGGATTCAATCCCTGGACCTCATGGTTGCAAGGCAAGCGCTCAACCTGCTGATCTGTCCTGGCCTCCCCAACCTGGGAAAATTTTGAGGGTAAAAGTGAGCACTATTTATCATTACACTGGAGCAACAGGTGTAAATGAAAAATTTCTTAGGCAATTAGGACACATGATTTCTTAATTTCAGTGATTATGAATCTATGTATGCTTCAATTGGGTAAGGTGGTGTGGTGAGCTATTCACCCAGCTCACATTTCCTCCTCTGAAAACTGCTTTTTCCACATCCTTTCCTGTGGTTTATTCTTAGAAGATCCTGAGCCATGACCCCTGCCCTTTCCAGCCAAAACTACACATAGAGATGGACTGAACTAGAGGTGAATTCAGACCCACGATGGGCCAACTTGATGATTAATTTACCAAGTAGTTTAAAATGGGAATTCAGAAATCCTGGTTAAATTCTGTTGATATTTTAAACAGAAAGATCATGTAAAGCAAAACAGTGATGACCCTGTGAATGCAGACACAGGGATGGTGCTCTGCTGAAGGAAGGAATGGAGAACACATGTAGAGCCAGGCAGAGTGATAATTTCATCGGCTCCAGAAAGAGCAAGTGGAGACAGAGATCGGTGGGCTTCTCACTCCTTCCAGTTCTGGGTGTCACCATGTGCCTGGGATCCATGACATATTCAAATATCCTTATTACAGAGTCTCCTTTCTGTTTAAGATGGTTTATGGGGCAAGTCGGGATGGTTCAGTTGGTTAAGCGCTCACTTTGCAGCGCTGGAGACCCAGGATCGAATCCCGGGCCTGACCGGGCCAGTGCGGACCCATATGCTGAACTGGGGAGCTCCCCCAGTTCAGTTCTCTCTCTGTCTCTGTATCTCTCT
>PVKE010023602.1:14312-24608 GCA_004027555.1 Craseonycteris thonglongyai | reverse complement strand
AAAATAGAGGTAGTAATTAAATCTCTATCAAAAGTGAAATACCATAAATTTTATTCAGTGATTATCAGGTTACTTTGAATTATCTGCAAGATAGAGGTATCTGTTTGAAATGCACTTGAGTGAAAATGCATGCCAGATTTAAGAGCATTATGTAAAACGCACAGCAGTTATAACAAGTAAAGAAATATCTCATTAATTAAAATTTATGATTATTCATAAATGACAGGGCTGAAGGTCTGTTTTATTTAACAAACCTTGTTTTAGTGGATATGAAAAAAACATTAATTATAAAAATTAGAGAGGCAGAGGTTGCTTTGCATACTTCAGAAACCTCTTTAAAATGACCTCAAATGCTTTAGAAGCATAAATTACATATAAACAAGATTGATGACAATGATAAACAGTTCATATCTATTAAAATATTTCCCCTAGACCCTCTAATAAATACTTTGTTGCCTAAAGCGAAACTGCCATATAGTTATTAAAATGTTGTTTAAATGCAATGCTTAAGGAAAGCCTATTGACTGAATTTTCTGGATACTGAAGATTTAGCTTCTGAAATATCCCATTCTTTTGCTTCAACTTTCACTGGTAATCTTTTCTCACTTTATGGGCATAACTTTTAGCCAGAAGAGATAAAATGAATCATAATGAATCTTATTTTGGTGACCAAAATCTTCCAGTGTCTCAGGGCTATTTTTATTAGCAAGCTCAATGGACATGGAGATTCTTCACTTCATTAGATCCCAGCTATATGGCAAATCAGCAGTTTCTTTGAGCAAATGTCTTAATCTGCAGAATGGGAATACTAATATAGTTATCTTACAGGATTGTTCATAATATTATTATTTGTGAATGCACCTAATACAAGGCTTGGCAAAAAGTAGGCACTCAGTAAATTGGTGAAAGGTACATCCATCATGGTGGCTAAAAAAAAAAAAATCCCTAAAAATTTCTAAAAAATTTCCCAAATCTGGTATTTCAGAGGTGTGCTGGTAACCTAGATGCACAAGACAAATGGATAGATTGATTTAAAACTTTTCATTAACGCAATTATATGCCTGGCATGTGACTACCCACCCTGACCTGTCAAGTTGGGAATTTATAATCAGATCACCCTATGAGGTTATTTTTCATAGAACCCCTTCTTTCTGTCTATGATACCATTTGTTCATCATCTGCCATATTCTAAGGCGCCATATTAGGTTTTTGTACACATTATCTTAACAAACATTCAAGGAAGTTATCATTAGCCTCTTCAAACATAAGGAGATTGAGGATAAAAACACTGATGTACTCTGTTCATATTTCATATAGTTGTGGAAACTCATGTTTGGGTATGTTTGACTCTCAAATCTTTGTCTCATTTTCTCCTATAATATATTATTCTCCTTTTCCATTTCATCCAATTGCCTACTGGCTGTCTCTGCTTAGATGACACAGAGTATTTCAAGTTTAATGTTTAAAATGAAAGTTATCTTTCCAGCAAAACTTTATATTTGATTCCCAGCTCAGATTGCCTCTTCAATTCCTCACATCAAACTCACTGGTGAACTTTTCCCAATGAAATGAAGAGATCACCTCCGGCATGTCTGTCTCTTGTCGTACACTAGGGGCTCACCTTACAGGCGAAATTGTCAGAAGATGAGACACTAGGCTGGATGGTGTGAGGGAAACAGACACAGATAAGAGTTATAATTATAACAATACAATGTAATGTAGAACCATTTTTTGTGCATCTTCCATCCTCACAGCAACCTGATGATAGGAAATGCTATCTATCCCCATTTTGCAGATGAAGAATATGTAACTCAGAGAGCTTAATTTATATTTCCAAAATTCCACATACTTTGGAGCTGCAAATATGTTATCTCTGTTCTGTCTACATTGTCAGCTTACCACCAAAATACCATGGCCCTTCAATACATGCTCCTTGTACTCAAACTGATTATAGTGTATCTAGAAAGTAAAAATATAAATAAATAGCTTCTTTGGAAATTAAACATCCTAAGGCCCACTCCTTGTATCTCAGTGTCTTTTTTTCCTCTGTAAGTGATGCTATAATTCTACTAATTATACTAACTTCCCCGAACCCCAGACTTTTTGACTTCTCTCCCTCATGCATCTACAAATTTAATGTGTTGAATCCTTCTGACTTTTCCCTTCATAATTTCACTGACACCTGTTGTTTAGTTTCTACTTACCACTTCCCACCTGAATTATATCCTCTTTATTCCCTTATATTCAGTTCTCCATCTCTTCCAATTGGCAACGCACAACTAAGATCACCAAACTGCTGCTTTTCCTAGTCATTTTCTTACTTAGAACCTCACAATTTTTCTGTTGCTTTTAAAAACTGGCCCCAGCTTAATTTCTTGTCTCTTATCCCAAAGTTCAAATATGAATTTTTCAGAAGAGCTAGCTAGGTAAACCCACTCTTTCTTACTGGAACCTACCTTGTCTGTCACTGCCCCCAAACTTTTGGTGATTGTGCATATTCTACTTCCTCAAGGCATTTCATGACTACTATAGCTTCTGTAGTTTATAGTGATCTTGAGTGTCTCTGATTTACTCTGACATTTGTGGTACAGGCTGCATATGAGTGGCAGGGGAATACATACTGTCTGGCATGATTTTAAGAAGGCATTGAAATAAAGTGGAATAGAAAAATAAAATGTGTAATTGAAAGACAACCTAGAATACTCATTTTCTCCCATACCTTATTCCATTCCCACTATAGCCACTGTTGTGTGTGTGTGTGTGTTTAATTTTTAAACAATTTTTCAATTACAGTTGATATTCAATGTTATATTTGTTTCAGGTGTACAGCACAGTGGTTAGGAATTTATATAATTTATACAGTGATCTTTCTGATAAGTCTAGTACTCATCTGACACCATACATAGTTATTAAAATGTTATTGATTATATTCCCTAAGTTGTACATTACATCCCTGTGACTTTTGAAACTGCGAATTTGTACTTTTAATCCTTTCACCCTTTTCACTCACCTCTCATTCCCCCTCCCATCTGGCAACCATCAGTTTGTTCTCTGTATTTATGAGTTTTTTCTGTTTTGTTTGTTTGTTCACTTATTTTGTGCTTTAGAATCCATATATAAGTGAAATCATATGGTATTTCTCTTTGGCTGTCTGTCTACTTTCACTTAATATAATATCCTCTAGGGCCATTCATGATGGCCACTGAGTTTTAAGTGGTGATGATCCATTACCCTTCTCCCAATTTTGGCATTATTTAATGCAGTTTTATATATTTTATGTGAGATAAGAATCCAATGGAAGATTCACCTTTAAAATATAAGTTGAATACTACAACTTATATTTTAAAGGTGAATCACAAATACTCTATTTGTTCTGCCTGTTTTTTATATTCATAATGTGTGTCCATCAGTCATTTTTTTTAGCAGGATAATGACAGGCTGAAACAAGGAAGAATCACCATAGAAGAATTTAGATCAATTTACCGAATTATTGCATACAGAGAAGAAATTATTGAGATTTTCAACACATATTCAGAAAACCGGAGAATTCTTTCTGAGAAAAATTTGGTGCAATTTTTGACACAAGAGCAATATATATTTAACACAAGTAAAAGTTTTGCTTATGAGATCATTCAAAAGTATGAGCCTATTGAAGAAGGTATGCTGCATTTCAAAGTTGTATTAAATATATATACAGAGTATATTTTATGAATTATAGTTATCAGATTCAAAGTTTTGGGTGGGTCATATTTCTTCTAGATAATATAAAATATTGTAAATATTATTTTCTGAAATTTATGGAATGTATATATATCTTTTAGAAAGCAACATTATGTAACCATGACATTCTTTTCTATTTTATTGTCCAGCACTTTTCTTTTAACTGCTTTTGTATATCTCCCAAGTGTTCAGAGATAAACTTCGGTGTGGAAAGCAAGGTGAAGATTCTGATACATGCAATGTAATGGAAGAAAGTGTCTTGATGTTCATTAATAAGATAAAAACCCAGTGATAGGCAGTCTTTTACTTTTATACGTTATATTATTGAAACTACATATAAGAATTAAATTATGTAAATGAAAACAATCTAGAAAAGAGAAAAATATTACAAACTTACTTTCCTCCACTGTTTATATACATAACTGACTACAACATTTTATAAACCTTTACAAATTTTGCTTTCTCTTCATTTTTTAATATAATCATCTGATTTAAATGAAATGACTAAACTAATGATGTCATATAACTTTTTATTTTTCTCATCTTTTAACGGGTATAAAACTTCAAAAATTTTTATTTATGCTCTGTGTAAAATATAATAATGCAGGCGTAATATAATAAAATACTTACATAATTGCATAAGTAGCATTGTTTATGTTATTTATTTATTTATTTTACTAAATTTATTGGTCTGACATTGGTCAGCAAAGTTACATAGGTTCCCGGTGTAACTTTGTAGCATTGTTAAAGCATAGTGTTTAATCCTATAGAAATAAATTTAAAAAGCTCAAAATATTTATTTTACAAAGGAGGTGTAGAAGTTCCAAGAACTTGGAGGTGCCCAAGTTCTGACTTTGAAAGTTGGTTTAGGGCTACCAGTGTTTAACACATGATAGTAGGAGCTTTAACAAAACCAAACTGATTCCTTTATTTAGTAATACATTCACAATTTATTCAAGTATTTATTTGTGGCAACCCAAGTATGTTTTAGGGGCTGGAAGTACAGTGTAAAACAAGGTAAACTAGGTTTTATAATCTTGATGGGTGTTGGAGGAATTTTGAGAATAGATAGACATATAAAAGAATAACTTTAGAGAGTGCTCTGTTCTGTGAAAATAATAAAATAGAGAAAGTGGTAGAAACTAAAGAACCAGGTTGGGTATCTTCGAGTCCTTTATGAGGGAGGATACGACATTTGAGCTGAGACCTAAATGGTGAGAAATTACTAGTCTTGTGATAAAATGGGAGAAGTGTCTGAGGTTGAGGGAAGAAAAGTGTGGGACCTGAGTTGGAGAATTCAAGGAACAAAAGTATGGTGGGGATGGAACCTGGAGAATGAGGGTGTGATGAGTTCGAAGAGATAGGCAGGAATCAAAACATGTCAGTTTGGTGGGTCATAATTAAGATTTTGGCTTTGTGACAGTCCCGCCTAAAGACTTAGAAGGGTTTTAAGCATTATAGTGGAAAGACTACAATGCAGTGCCAGGGAGTTTGGTCTATCGCCATTAAAACTCTTGTGGTTTTGCAACAAGATAGAGAGCTTGTACTGGAATGCAAAACAATCGCATCACTACGCATTAGCACACATGATAAGTTTAGCTGATAGCTTCTCCTCCTCCACTTCCTCCTCCTCCTTAGTCTTTTCCTTCTTCTTCATCTGACTTTCTCTAAGGAAGTAGTGAATTGATCTATATTCCTTTTCAAGCTTTTTATATCCTTGATTAGAAACAGCTTGTTCAACAAGTATTTTCAGTACTGATTTAGTGAATATTAAAAAAAAAACAAAAAACTTTGGCACTGTTACCTGCAGGTGGTAAAAGATACAAAGGAATAATGGGATGGTGGCAGTAACACGTTGGAATTGCATTTACATTTTAACTGCAATATTATATTGTTTATTCATTTCATCTTTTGAACCTTCCTCTGCCTTAAACACTTTCATACACAGTCAAATCTTTACATTTTATTTACATGCTTATTGATCACCTTATTGACTTATTAAGGACAACTTGAATTATGATTTTATAATATCAAATGCAGCCAAATTCCTCAATCTAATTCCACTTTGGTATGTGACATATACCAAATGAGGATTTTAAAAGTTCAGGAGGTTAGTTCTCATCTCATTCTAGTAGTTTTTAAGGGAACAAGATGAGTTCGTTTTCTGTTTCATTACCAAGGACATTTACTTCATTATTCAATAATTCAATAGGGCTATAAGCCAATCATTGCTAATTATACAGTGCAAAATAATAAATTCATGCACTCCATTACTATTGCACTATATGAAGTACTTGCTTCATATTCTCCTATATTCCTAAATTTTCATGGCTTTGAAATAGAAAGTTTTCATGCCTATAAATGTCCTATGTATTTTCTTCTAGCTTTCATTATTTTAATTTTATTTTTATAAAGATTTATTTTTTTATTGGTTTTGACAGTGAGAGAGAGGGAGAGATACAGAGACAGAGACAGAGAAAAGGGGGAGGGCCCAGAACAGTCTCCACAGATGCACACCATTGGTTTTTCCACATAGTTTCACTCCATGGGTGGGCATGGGGCTGCACAGGGCAGGAAATGGGCCGGGGCCTTGCCCCAGCGAGAACCAAACTGGGGGCACTCCCCAACTCAGCATATGTGTCTGCATGGGCCGGGGCCGGGATTTGATCTTCGGTCCCCGGGGCTGCAAAGTGAGCGCCTAACCCACTGGGCCATCCTGGATTCCCTGCGTTATTTTTTTTAACTAAAAGTGTAATAGCATTTTTGAATGTTAGCTTCTTCAATTATGATGTCATAAACATTTACTTATGCCATTATAAATTTTTATACGGTATGTTATTTTTAATGGCTGCTTACTATTATGCTGTATTTTGAGCTTTAATTTGTTTCCATCTTTTATTTAACTTTTATAAATAATGCTAATGTAAACATTCTTGCACACTGATCTTTGTTTTAGTCCCTATTTTTATAGTATAAATTCCCCAAAATAAAACTATTTGCTAAGAATCTCTCTCTAGTCTAAAGTGAATACTCATACCAGTTTGTCTTATTTTGAGACAAACTGAATTATCAACAAAAACAACAGCAACTAACATAGAGCTAATATATAGGATAGGTGCTATTATTACCACCATTTCAAACATAAGGAGAGGTTAACTAACATGCTCATAATATAACAGGTAAATGAATTTAACTCAACATGTGTGATTCCAGAGCCAGTATTCTGATTAAATAGATAATTTTGGTATATATTATACTGTGCATAAAGTTTAAAGTTAACTTACTAAAGATGATAATATGCAAATGACCCAGCAATTCCATTTGTAGGCATGCACCCAATAGAAATGTGTACATATTTGTACCAGATACTGGTTGTTTATAGCAGCACTATTTGTAATAACCTCAAACTGGAAATGACTTAAGTCCTCCTCAAGAATAGAATTGATAAATAAATTATAGTATACTCCCTCAGTGGAATACTATACAATATTAGAACAAACAATGTCTAACCATGCAATTGCAAGAATAAATCTTAGACATATATGTTGGACAAAATAAACCAGAAATAAAAATGCATAAGTTCAGTCCTATAAAACCCAGAGAAAACTAATCTGTGCTGTTCAAAGCCAGACCATTGAATACACTTAGGTGTGTGTGTGTAGTGGTGGAGACTGAAAGTAGGAGGTAGGCTTTTGGGTACAGTTCTGTTCTGTTCTTTGACCTGGGTGCTAGTTACCTACACATTCAACTGGTAGAAATTCACTGATTTATGGCAGGAGTGTCAAACTCAATTAAAACACGAGCCATTTGGTGCAACAGGCAAGATTCACGCGGGCCACATCACATTTACAAACATCGCCGGAACTGAGTCAGAGTGTTCATACATGCCCACAGGACCCCAGGAAAGGCACTGGGCCACATGCATACTCATCTTCAGTAGTTAAAGCATTAACGAGGGAATTGTGTGTACGGTATTGCCTCGATCTCCCCTAAGTGCTATTTTCTTCATAACGATTTTTTCTATTTTCATTTTATTTCAGATCATCATGGGCCACAAAAAATTACCTCGGGGCTGCCAGTTTGACACCCTCATCTATGACATATATTTTTCTTGTATGCATTTTTAAAACATTAAAAATATCAGAGATAATTAAATAATATATTCTCTATTTGAATGTTGATAAAGAATAATTAAGGGTATTGATTAGAAAAAAATGTTTCCAAAATAAATGAGAAATAGTATTAATATTAATTCTAAATGAATATTAAAAAAAACATGCTCTACTACTGAATACATTTTAAAATGAGATATAATTTTTACACAGCTAATGATATTTCTGCATTTTTAACTTATTTTTCTATAGTTAAGAAAGCACAGCAGATGTCATTAGAAGGTTTTACAAGATACATGTATTCATCTGACTGCCTACTATTTAATGAAGAGTATGAAAAGGTTTATCAAGATATGACTCATCCATTAAATGATTATTTTATTTCAAGTTCACATAATACATACTTGATATCTGACCAGTTAATGGGACCAAGTGACATTTGGGGATATGTAAGGTATTTATTTTGATTTTAAAATTCATTACATTTTAAAACACTTGGAAGTTCCTGCTATTACCTCTCTAAAGGTAGCAATTCAAAGTAAAAGCAGGCTGTGTGTATTAGGCAAATACATAGGCGAGAGTAGTCTTGACTCCTGCGTGTCTTAGAGATCCAACCTTTGGGTGGCTGTGTAATTTATTCTATGTATTAGTTTCATATGCCTTCTTTGTAATTTTGCCAGCTGACCTCCTCTCCCCAGTTATTTGCCCTCTGAAGTTTCCTGATAATTTTAATACTTCTTTTAGGAAACAAATGAAGAAGACTTATATTTCACTAACCAGAACATCCTAGATTTTTAAAAACATGGTTAAAAGTAGTTCTCAGGTGTTAGGACACCATGTTATGAGTAAAGCCAACTCATAAACAGACTAAATGGTATAATACGGCATTTAAAATAATATAGATTTTTATGTCAAGTGATTTATATAGATTAAAGGCAATCCATGCTGCACATCTAATTTTGCATTATACAATGTATTGTGCTGTTAATACCAACTTCAGTTTAGCCAGTCAGCTGAGGATATAGTGGTATGCAAGATTTTCAAAGCTGCTACCCTCTTCTGTTCATAGGAATAGACAGATAATAAGCAGGTAAACAAATAGGTATTTTAGGGACTGATGAGTCATATGGAGAAGGTGATAGAAAATAACCATGGGGTGGAGGGTGCTACTTTGGTTAAAGGGTCAGGAAAAGCTTCTCAAGAGGTTATATAGTTGTAGTCTGAGTGATGATAAAGAGAGAGTCCGGAAAATCTGGTAGGAAGGGCATACTAAGTAAAAATAGTAAAAAGGGCTTTGTGCGCTTGAATTAAACACAGCAAGTATGGCTTGAAACAAGTTAATGCAGAATGAAAGGAGGTGAATTTGAGGAGGCAGACAAAAGTCATTTTAGAAGGGTCTTGGAAAGAATGGTAAGGAGAATGAATTTTGTTACAGTTGCATTGGGAAGATGTTGGCTAATTTCATAATTTGATTTTTTACTGTAGAGGAAAGATTGGTGGTACAAGAGTGGAGATAGAAGATGATTTGGGAATATACTGTAACAGTCCAGGTGATGATGGTTTTTTTTAGATGGTGAATTTGTGAGGCTGCATTTGAGCTAAGTGGTTGAATTTGAAGTATTTTAAGGAATTAGAATGAACAAGACTTACCAGGCGACTTGAAGAGAAGTCCGAGGGAAGGAGAGTGTCAAGATTTAATAACCTAGAATATGATGATACAATTGACAGAGATGGTGAAGTCTGAGACAGGATGCCATGATAGTATGTGAGGCAGAAGTAAGAGTTAATGGTTCTGGCATTCAGGTTGAGATACCAATTAGTTAGTAAAAGGCCACATCAGTTGGGTATATGTGCCTAAGATTTAGAATATCCAGACTGGAAAAATAGAATCTGCAGTAATCAGCGTATAGTGATATTAAAAGCTATGTGATTGAATGATATTTTAGAAAAACCATCAATAGAAAAGATATCTTATAATCTTATGATAATATCAAGTTTACAAATAAACATTCCTTCTCCAATTTGAAGTATAAATGTATGCATAACTCCATAAACTCAGAAATGTATCTGCTTAGAATTCTGTAAGGATAGCTAATTCATAGTTATACTTTCACAATAGACATTTCTAGTCATACTTTACTATTTTATTTTATTTTTTAAAGAGAAAATATAGAGTTTAAACAGGTTGATTTAGAAATACAGATAATTATTTTTGAATTCCGAGCAAATGTTTCCCACAATTAAATATTTAAATAAGTAGTTTGGTAAAGGTTGTTTGGATCTAGGATGACATTAAAACTATCTAGAGAAGAAACAAGAATCAATATTATTTAGGCTGTCCTTTATGAAAAGTTTTCTTTCACAACTTATTTTTTGGTAGTATTTTGTTTTTTGTTTTCTTTTCTTTTTTTTTTTTTTTTTTTTTTTTTTTTTTTTTTTTTTTTTTTTTTTTTTTTTTTTTTTT
>PVKE010023602.1:0-14212 GCA_004027555.1 Craseonycteris thonglongyai | reverse complement strand
GTTTTTTGTTTTCTTAACAAAGAGTTTAAGATTATTCTCTGTTAGTCCTTCAGAGAACTGATATTCTGTATGACAAAAAGGTCAAGACAATTTCCTTCAACTGTCTACTAAGAGGAGAGCAAAGCAAACATTATTTTAGGGCAATTAAACTTTGCAAACAGATATTGCTTCTTCAATTTAAAATCTAAATACATAACTTCTCAAGCTGAGAAATATACACAGTTTGATTTCTAAAAATATAGCCCAATATAGGACTTGTCCCTAAAAGTAGGTGGCCACCTTATTGTCCTGAGGAAATAGCAACGAATCGAACAAGATTTTCCTAGAAGAGGATCCTAGGCCCTTCCTCCAACACAAGGACAAGTGAACTAAAACATTCCTGAACTTTACATTGTAGTGAACCTCTACATGCCTGAATAAAGTGGTATGTACTTGAAAAACAAATAGGCCCCCAAGAGCCCCAACAACAAATTATCAATTATTTAATTTTATATTTTATATTGTTTTGATGAAGCCTCCAAAATGCAGAACTTTACCAATTCCCTTTTCTTTAATGGCCTACCTCCTCAGGCCCTTCCATCTTTCATCTGTATTATTCCCAAGAGAACATAAGGTCCCCATTTCCCCTGAATTCAGCACTTCGACTTTATCGTCATCAGTGCTTTATCTTTTCTCAGTTATATTCCCACCTAGATACTGCTTGAGTTACGCATCTAGAAAGTTTACTAAGTATGATCCCCAAAGAAGTACTAGATCTAAAATGTCTATTTTCTCATATGGTTTATTTGGTACTCTGTGTGTATGTTTGAAAGAAGTACTCATTTTATATCAAGTACTTGATGTTGGTACCACATTCCCTTTTCCAAATTGTTATGGCTCAGGTGTGGGTTTCTCAAATTCTTCACATTTTAGATCAGATAATTCTTTGTTGTAAGAGGCTGGCCCTGTGTATTGCAGAATGTTTAGCAGCATTCCTGGCCTCTACTCACAATATACTAGTTGCAAACCTCCACTCTTATCTCCAGTTATGGAAACCAAAAATGCCTTTAGACATTGCCAAATGTCTCCTAGCAGGCAAAATTGTCCTGGCCGAGCACCATTGGCCTAGAGACAGAGAGGTAATTTAATATTCTTGGAAAACAAATGTTAACTTGGTTTTCTATGGGAAAAAAAATATCTCCATTTGGCAGGGGCTTCATTAACCTTCTCCCTAGTACATGACTATCAATTTTAGGATTCTGGTGTTTCAAGTTACCTTTTTTTCATTCAGTTCTGTTTTTCAAGATTGTGTTTAGGAGCTTATTTCTGCGTACCTTCCACTTTTCTTCTTATATCTCAATAGCTCCCATTTATTCTAATATAAACACAATAAATATTTATTAACAGTGAACTATATATCAAACTTTTTTTATGATATTGGCATTTCAGTCCCTGCCCTTATAAAACTTAAAGCATAAGTAACAGGTAGAAATGGCAGGATTCTGAGTTCACAGCCCTATACATTGCACCACCTTGGGGGTGCTGGAACTGTGGTTGTCACGTATTAGTTCCAGGTCAATTCATGCTCACAGAAAAGAAAAAGAAAAAGAAAAAGTGTGTTCTGTTTAACACAACAACTTGTCTTTATTAAGGTTTCATTTATGCAAATTTATTACAAAATTACAAATAGTTTTTGGAATATTTTGACACTATGGAATACATTTTTAATGATCCAGGGATGACAATTTATTTTGTTTAAATTTTGTTAGTGCCCTTGTGAAAGGATGCCGTTGTCTGGAAATTGATTGCTGGGATGGATCACAGAATGAGCCTGTTGTATACCATGGCTACACACTCACCAGCAAACTTCTATTTAAAACTGTTATCCAAGCGATAGGCAAATATGCATTCACAGTATGTGTATATCTTTGTTAAGTTATAGTTATTTAAACATAGTATAATTTACTGGTTTCAAAATTGTATAACTCTTGGCCTTGGTTTCAATTAGTGATATTCCAAATTGTGGGTTATGACTGATCACTAGGCTGTGAAATTCATGTAGTGTATAGTTAACAGTAGTTTTATCAAAGTATATCTCAGATAGTAAGGTACAATATTGTTTCATGGAACTTTTTGTTTAATTTTATATACACATATAAAATCACATGTGTGTGTATGTGTTGTGAAGCAACATAAAATGTGTTTCTTACTGTGAGTTATGGCTAAAAATACTTGAGAAATAATGTTCTATGTAATAGTAAATATTTTACAAATACTCAACTATTTTAGTTTCAAGATACAAAAATAAAATATATCAATAAAGTATTATCTCACTTGTTGACATTTTTTAATGACTATGGTGGCAGCTATTTATACAGCAAGAAACTTGTAGAAGTTTATTTTGGATTTACAAGTTATTATTTAATTAATGAAAGTTACAGATTTAATTACCTAGTTTTTTCTAGAACTTCTTAATTCAGATTACAAATCCTAGTCGATAAATTGAGCGAGTTTTAACAGTGTCTCAATTTTGAATAATATTTGGTTTCAGTCACAAACTTGGTTAAACACTTTCAAATATTTCAAATTGTTTTTGTAAACTTTGCATGCTATTCCTCTCTCAAAATTTATAATTCCCTCAAAATAAAAGCTAAAATCCCTACTGTGACTCCCACTCCCTGCATCATTCATTTTCTGTTACCTCTCTGATCTTTTTCACTCCTTTCTCCCTTGTTCAGCTGTCCATTCTGGCCTCCTTACTCTTTTTCAGATGCATCTCAAAGACTTTGTTCTTACAATATTAACCCTTAATCTGAAATACTCTTTCCAAATATTCGCATAGCAAACTCTCTCACTTCATTCAGGATGGGTAATGGAGGAAATAAAAGAAGCTAGAGACAGTCTTAAAATTCAAAGGCCTTGAAAAGATGAAAACCCCTACAGCTTTTAAGATTCCAAAGAGAAAGCAGTAGAATGAAAAATAGCTTTTGAGCAATGAAAACTCATTTTTGCAGCAAAGATAAGATTGAAGGTTGAACTCAGTATAGTCAGCATTAATTGGGGGGGAAAGCAATGAACTAAAATGAACTTGGTAGTTATGATTAGGAAAGAACTTTGGTTATAGTTACTGGCTCATATAACTTACTATAGAAGTAAACATAAGAAATCTATGTTTTTAAGGGAATTATGTTACTAAAGTAAAATAAACCACAACAGACGTAAGTCCAGCTCGAGGTAAGCTTCAAGATAATGCTGAGGTTAGGGAGAGAGCTGCAAGCTGCAAATGTTGCTTGTTTTTAAGGAGAGCAAACTCCTCAACACCTTTTTAAGATGTGACCAAGGAGGACAAAGACAAGAGGATCTTCCCTGAGGGTGGAGCCAAGAACCACCACAGATAACTCCCAAAAAGAGCTCTACCCAGTGCGTGAAGTCAGGGTCTAATGGAGGAGTCCATCTACTAAACCATCACTTTGCCTAGCCTCAAACTCACTTTTTATTTTTGGAAAAAGATTTTACGTTCTTTTGATATTAGAATGAGTCCATATATATGTACGTGAGTATATATGAGAAGGTTATTACAGTAAGCTGAATAGGACCCCGCCCCCCCAATATTAGGTTTCAATTCTTGGGAACTGTAAATATCAGTCTGTTTGGAAAAGGAGTCTTAGCCGATGTGATGAAGTTAGGAATTCGAGAGTAGAGGTTATCCTAGATTATTGGGGTGGGCCCTGAATGCCATCCTGTGTATCCTCAGGAGAGGGAGGTAGGGAGGTTTTAGCACACACAGAGACTGGATTGATATGGCCACAAGCCAAAGAATATTGGCAACCCCCAAAGCTGAAGGAGGCCAGGAACAGATCTTCCCTAAAGTCTATTGACGCTCTGAAATAATTTTTCAGCCAGTGAAACTGATTTAAAAATGTTGGCCTCCAGAATTGTGAGAGAAATTTCTGTTGTTTCAAGCAACAAAGTTTGTGGTAATTTGTTATTACAGGCACCAAAAAAGTAAGATACTCTTATTTTTAAAAGGTATTAATATAATATAATATATCACCTATTCAAAGGTCTGGGATAATTCAACAGACCCTGCAATACCATGACCTGCTTCTAAGTTGGTAAATTTGTGCCCTTTGATAATGATATATGGAAACAAAATACAATAATTTTGAATAAGATCCAAAAATGAGTGTTATTTTCTGTTTTGTGGCAAATTTCAAATTTGTAGTGGTGAAAAAGGCAGAGGATAACTTTGAAGAGTCACCTTTATTTAATATATCATCTTTAGTATTAACAACTAAAAATATCTTTATCTTTGTTTTTAATTATAAAGCAATGAGTTTTTCTTTTAAAATTTAAAACTGAAAAAGTAGAAAATTAACATTTCCCCTAATTTATCAACTTAAAAGATTTTTCCTGACATTTTAAAATATCTAAATAAATACACACGCATGTATATATAAGTATATAAACACATACTTTGAAAAATAAAATGTAGAATCTTACTCTATGGAAATTTGCTTTTCTTCATAAGACTATATTATAGACAAATTTCTGTAGCAGTATGTATAGCTGTACCTCTTATCAGCTCTATATGATACCTTTAGCCATAATTTATTTAAACAAGTGCCCATTATTGGATGCTTCAGTTATTTTCTGTAATTCTAGTAGATATAGTAATAATTTTTCTTCTCATATAGATTTAGTGTTCTCTGTTTTTGTCAAAATGGAAAGTACCGGTACTTTCAGTTAAAGAATATTTAATTATTTTGTAAAGGTATTGAATATTAGGAATGGTTTTAAAATAGATTAAATATTTCTATTAATTTCATGAAAGTTATCAAGTTTTGATAGATAACTGTAGTAATGGTTGGCTTTTTAGGCATCTGACTACCCACTAGTGCTCTCCTTAGAGAATCACTGCTCCCCTTCTCAACAAGAAGTGATGGCGGACAATCTGCAGTATATTTTGGGAGATGCCTTGCTTTCTGATATGCTTGATGATTTTCCAGATAAACTGCCTTCACCAGAGGTAATATTTTGTCTGACAGGCTCAGGTTAAGAACAAAAGAAATAAAAATGTTGCTATTATATTGGCTTATGAAACTGAGTTAGAGATCAATCAAAATGCTTAGATTTGATTATAGAGCTGTATCCTTGCAATGTGTTGTCTACAAAATATTTCTGTGAGCATTTTGGAGAATATATTTTGATACAGAGAGTATACAGAAATATAGTAAAAACTCACATCTTAATTGTGTCATACCCCATGAGTTCCAAAATTTCAAGGCTAATATTAGACCACAGGAATTTGGTATGTTTTATAGACAAAAAGCTAAGAAAGAGGCAAAGATCTTGTCTGTGAAGAGAGTCCAGGCCCAGTACCTCAGCATCTGGGTGGCAGGTTTCCTTTTAAAATCTGCTTTAAAAAATTTTTGACTCTATAGCCCCATTTCCATCTTTTTTTTTTTTAAGATTTATTTATATTGTTTTTGACAGAGAGAGAGAGATACAGAGACAGAGACAGAGAGACGGGGGAGGGCCCAGAGCAGTCTCCATATTTGCACGTCTTTTTTTTTTCCCACATAGTTTCATTCCACAGTGGGAGTGGGGTTGCACAGGGTAGGAACTGGGCTGGGTCTCACCCCTGTGAGAACTGAACTGGGGGCACTCCCCAGTTCAGCATATGGGTTCACACGGGCCGGGGCCAGGATTCGATCCTCGGTCCCCGGGGCTGCAAAGTGAGTGCTTAACCCACTGAGCCATCCCAGCTTCCCCTCCATTTCCATCTTTAGTAGCATGCATGCTCAATTATTTGGTTTCAAAAGGCACCCCCCCACCCTACCCTCAGGATATCAGTTGGCTCTTCAGATATCTCATTATTATTATTATTATTATTTTGTTGTTGTTAATAAATTTATTAAGGTGACATTGGTTAGTAAAAATTACATAGATTCCAGGTGTACAATTTTATAGTACTTTCTTTGTCTATGTATTAAATATATGTTAATATTATTGTTCTCTGTCTCGACACAGATTTCTATCCCTTTATCTTTTCACAGCCTACCTAATCAGGCTTTCTTTTCATTTGCACCACAATAAGTAATCTCCTAGTCATCAAAGACGTTCCTTCTGGTAAATTCTAATGAACCTATTTTAGTCTTTATCTGACTTGTTCCCTCAACAACTTTCAATACGTGGACACCTCCTTTCTTTTCTTAAAACATTTTTTTTTTTTTTTTTTCCTGTAACACCACATTCTTTAAGCTATCCCATTCCTCTCTGGCCATTACTTCTTAATTTCCTCTGCTGGATCCAAAATTTTTTTTTTTTAAAGATTTATTTTATTGATTTTTGACAGAGAGAAACAGAGATAGAGAGAGACAGAGAGAAGGGGGAGGGCCCAGAGCAATCTCCACAGTTGACATTAGTTTTTCACATAGTTTCACTCCACAGGTGGGCACAGGACTATGCAGGGCAGGAACTGGGCCAAGAGCCTCCCACAAAGGTCCCGGCAAGATCTGAACTGGGGGCACACCCAAGTTTAGCATGTGGGTCCTCATGGGCCAGGGCCGGGATTCGATCCTCGGTCCCCAGGGCTTCAAAGCGAGCACTTCACCCGCTGAGCCATCCCAGCTTTCCCTGGATCCAAATTTTATCGGGTAATAAGTGAACTTTTTCTTTATTGCATGATAGTATTGTCTAAAAACCAATAGTTTTATTTTATTTTACTTTTTTTTTATTATTTTATTTTATTTTTGACAGAAAGAGAGATACAGAGACAGAGACACAGAGAGAACTGAACTGTGAGAACTCCCCAGTTCAGAATGTGGGTCCGCCTGGGCCGGAGCCGGGATTCGATCCTCAGTCCCCAGGGCTTCAAAGCGAACGCTTAACCCACTGAGCCATCCCGGCTTCCCCCCCAAATAGTTTATTTTTGATATGTCATCATTTTGGTGTAGAAGTATATTTTTATAATATTTGAATATTTTCTTTTATGTTTTTTTCCATTTTATTTAAATGAGTGACAAACTTAGAGATGAAGGTGTTTTGACAGTAGTAACAAATATAGAATTGAGACAGATAAAATAAATTGAATGTAGGGAAAACTTTCATTTCCTAAGAATGCTCACAGACTAAGTATGTCTAATTATAGCAGGATATAAACTTGTGCAAAGTGCTGGAAACCTCAAGAAAGACTTAATTTAAGAATCATGGTCTCATTCAGTAAATCATAATAATTTTTGACTTTGTAGGGATATAGTCCTTTCTCCTATAATTTATAAATCTAGTATTCTAACATTTAGATATATAATTTTCATTAAAATTTTTGATTCCATAGTGAAGTAAGGAGATACTTTCCAATGAGTAGAAAATGAGGAATTAGAAATGAAGTCATTTTCTCATACTGCACTCTGTCTTCAGTGTACAAAAATAATTGCCTGAAAATTTGTTAAAGAGGCATAATTACAGTCCCACTGCTCAATATTCTGATTCTCTGTAATTTTGAAGTCGATCCCAGGAATCTATTCCTTTAACAGGTACCCCAGGTGATGTTTTCAATACATGTAGCTGCAGATTGCACTTTGGTAAACTCTGTATTAGAGAGTAATATAAGGGCCTTGTGAAGAGAGAAGGTTCAAAATGAGAGAACTTTACTTTATAGTCCAGATTTCAGCAGCATTATATACAACATAGCAGATACTTAATAAGTATATTTGTTATTTAATGGATATTTTAAAAGGGCAGGAATAACTAAATGAAAGATAGGAACCAGAGGCTTTGAATTTAGATTGAGTGATCCTGATGGTGAATTTTGCCTTGGTCCTAGTTTTGATGGGAAATATTGAATTGATGATGCTGTCATGCAATATAGTTGAAATGATTTACAAATTTTTAAATTTAGTCTATGCTAGATGCCAGACACTACAATAGATACTTTTACATACCTGGTGTCTTTTAATGTTTTTTATTGTTGGGTAAAAGGGTGGTGACCTGAAGCATTTACTACCAGAAGTTGTAACATTTTAACTTCTGTAACACTGCAAGTATTTTAACATGCACAAGGGCTATCCAGGAAAAAAACAAAACAAAACAAAAAAACAGCAATAAATGCCTCTATTTTTTATATTACATGGTTGAATACTTTCCAGATATAGATATATAAAATATGTGTTATACACACACACACACACCCACACACACACCCACACACATACTATGTATTTAAAATTTTTTGAATAGCACTAGTTTTTGGAATATAAAAGAAATGGAGCTACAGTAAGTCTCAATCATAACAGGCTTATTTTTTGCTGAATTCTGGTCATTACCATAATATCACCGGTGTTTATTATTAGGTATATATAGAGCTATGGAAAAAGATGGAGGAGTTCTTACATATCTTACTACTCTGGGCTATTTGAGGATATGATGAAAGCTTTTTCAATCACTATTACAAATGCAGTTTTACCTGTAAATGTGTAATTGTATCTCTTTCAAATTGTTTCTGTAGGCATTAAAGTTCAAAATATTAGTTAGAAACAAAAAAATGGGAACCCTAATGGAAACTCGTGAAAGAAAAGATTCTGATAAGCATGGTCAGGTACAGGAATTTGAAGAATATGAAGAAACAGATCAAGAAGAAGAAGAAGAGAAAGTCAAAGAATCAGAATCATTGGCTATATTAAAATACAATCTAGAAAAGACAAGGTCAAGAAGTCAAGTTAGATTACCACGTTTCAGAAAAAAGAGGGTGAGGTGATGCTTTGGGAACATCTTACACATGTTTGAAAAGTTATCCTATTTTCTTATTGGTAGAGAAGTAAAAAAATTTCTTTGGAGGCAAAACTCTCTTTTCTCCTATTGAAACTCTAATCTATCATTTAAAAGTTTTCAAAAAAAATAGCAATGGAAAATATTTTTTAAAAGTTATCTCTTTTCCTTTGTTAGTTGCTTTAAAACATTTTTTGTCTATAGTTGACAAATATGTGTTATGTACCATGCATTGTTCAGTGTACAAAAGATACAGAGATAAACAACATAATGTCTCTGCTGTCAAGGTCATACTGTCAGAGGCAAGAAAATCATTGTTTATAATACATAGTATTAGTGTGACATAGGTATGTCAGGTTGCAAATGACACAAAACTAATTCATGTAATTTAAATAAATTTAATTAATATTTTTGGCACATTTAATTGGCCCACATAAATAAAAAGTTTAGGGAAAGAGACTCTAATTTCAGGAATGACTCGCTATAGTGTCTCAAGCAAAGTCCACAAACTTTATTTCTTTCTCCAGCTTCAGCCTTCCTTTCTCAATATTGGTGTAATACTTCACAAAGCTTCAGCTTTATGTGCTTTCAGGCTCACATTCAATGGAAGGCCTACCTATCACTCAAGTCACTGAGCAGATACTTCTTCTACATTGGCTGTGACCCAGTTATGCGCACATTCCCGAACCAATTGCTATTGCTAAGGGAATGCAAAGCTTTGATTAGCCAGGCCCAATCCACATTATTGGTACTTAAGCACACAGATTGAACATGCAGAAAAAATATTTTCCCCAAACAAAACATGGGAAGGGACTAAGTCTAGTTCCCATATTGTATTTCATGTCCCTGTGACTACTACTTTGTGACTACCAATTTGTACTTCCTAATGCCTTTACCTTTATCACCCATCCCTCCCACCAGGTAGTTTTTGAGGAGATAATTGAATGAAAAAACTAAAGTCATTGATGTGAATGCATATTTTCTTTGTTGGAAAAGAAAATTTTCAAATGACTAGTGCAAAAATGTGAAATTATTGCATTTTATTTTTATACCATGAAGGTAAAAGTGGCTCTGGCCCTATCTGATCTTGTCATTTACACTAAAGCTGAAAAGTTCAGAAACTTTCACCTTTCAAGACTCTATCAACAATTTAATGAAAGTAATTCTATTGGGGAGACAGAAGCTCGAAAACTTGCAAAGTTGGCAGGTCAGTTTTTATGATTTAAACAGATGAAGTATTTAATAAACAAGTTCTATTCATTGCTAAGGTGTCAAGATTGGTCAGCGATATAAAAAGTACATTCTCATAAAATTTCAATGTACTTAACATAATTAAAAAAAAGGGTCATATGCCTCAGGTTACATTAAGTGTTTTTTCATAGAACTTAACCATTATCAACTTATCTAAATCATGAAATTCTGATTGAAAGTGTCTTCACCGTGTGGACACTTTGGTGGCTGGGGTTGTGGGGAATCATTTACATGGGAGAGCAGAGAAATGACAAGGCTGCAGAAGAAGGCAGAGCCAAGTCCCAAGTAACCTTAACTTTGTCCTGAAAGCAAAGGTGAGCAGGAGAAGATTGAAGTGTCAGGAGTTACATGACCCCTTGTGTATTTCTGAAAGATGCCCTTGATAGCAGCATAAGGGTGAGTATGCATGTAGGGAAGAGGCGATGAAAGCTTATGGCAGTGACAGTGAAGGAGGGTGAATGTTGTGTATGCAGCAGGTGTCTAAGAGGTAGAGTTAAATAAATCTTGAAGCTGTATGTCTGAGGTGAAGGAGAGGGCAGACATGGTACCCAGGGTAGACTAGCAGATAGCTGTGTAGTATGTACTACCATTGCACACCTGTAAAGGCACATTTATCTCTGCATCTTTTACCAGTCTTCTGATTCTAAATCTGAGGTGAGTTATTTTGTTTGGTAGAACCCAAGATTCAACAAAGCCTGGAAAAGAGAATGAGAGGCAGATTCTACCTTTATCTCAGACATATGGTGGGGAATATCCTCCACTTAAAAATGGGTGTATAATTAACTCCACAGTGAGGCAACTTCTGGGAAATTGTAATCTACCATCTTGTATTAGAAGTACTATGGCAGGAAAATCAGCATCTGCAACTGACTTTAGAAAAGCTGTTGGCTATTTGGAAATGTGTATTTAATACATTTGTTTGTTAACTTTGTTAGGCCAGTCACAGGTACCCAAGGGTTTTGAGGTGTACAAGAGCTGTCCAGAAGGTATCCAGCCATGTAATACAAAAAATAGAGGCATTTATGGTTGGAGTTTTTTCAGATCCTTTCATATGTTAGCTCATCTCCTTAATCTGCCTGAGAGGTTGTGGATATTTTAGGGTCTTTTTTAAACTGCATATTGTGACCAGAAATCTATTCAGTAGATCTGGACCACAATTAAATAAGTGGAATGCAATGGAATGGAATGGAATGCAATAGAATGGAATAGAATAGAAGAGTAGAGAAGAGAGTATTATATTCAGTAAGAGTATATATTATTTTATTTATAATTGTGTGTATATGTGTTGTATGTTGGGTTGTGATATAATATGTATTTCTTACTGTGAAGTCTTATCAACAGAGTTTGAATTTTAATGACCTACTTTACTAGTCTCTGTTCTATTGTATAATTTTTGTTATTGTTCATGGGGAGAGGATTTTGAGGCACAGCAAAGTGTACTAATTCTCTCACTCTCATTATATTAAACATTTACTAGAAATCTGAAATGGAACTGGGTAATTCAGAATAGAGTTATAGAGTGTAGAATCCCCATCTATTTAGAAAGAACATAAAATGTTTTTCTTGGACCCAAAGTCAATAGTAAATAATTAGTGATGAGGGCCAAGATGTACTGTAAGGATATTCATCATTATTAAAAATGTAAACATTGTTAAGTTCATTATAATGAAAAATCAGAAACAGAACTTTTCATACATATGTTTTTTCAGTCATGAAAAATAATGTAAGTGAATATTATTGAATTGGAGTGGCCTTTATATTATTTTCATAAGTAATAAAAGTAGAAGTTTATTAAAGGGAATAAACAATATGATTCAATTAAAAATAAGTATATATGTAAAACAAAAAAATTATCAGAGGTTATTGAGTGAAGAGATTATTTGTGTTTTTTTCTTAGTTTTTAAGTTGGATTTTCTCAATTTATCTAAAATGAAAATGAATTGTATTTGTAATAGCATAGCCTGGTAATTTTCTATAGGTTAATCTCAGAAGTAACAAATTCATATTATGTTAAGGGTCTTTAGTGATCATTTATATTTATCACTTTGAAAATGGGAAAATTAGGACCCAGAAGAATACATGTTTTACCAAAAGATAAACATATAGTTTACGACTATAGAAGGGATCATTATATTAGGCTATATATGGTGCAGTTGTACATGAGTAGCTTCAAAATACACTTTCTCTCAAAAAGTATATAACTTCTAAAAATTAGTGCTGATGAAGTTAACTGCATTTAATCTTAACATCAGTAACTAACTTTACTTAATAATGCTTCATAAAACCAGTATTCAGAATGAGAGTAGAATGATTCTGTCTTAGTTTGACTAGCAAATATAGTGGGCCCTAGGCATTTACCATTTCTCCCATGACTCATCACCATATTAGTAGGAATGGTTGTGAGAATAGTATCTGCCTAGTGAAAGAATAAAAATCTTGAGAAATATAAAATTTGTTTTTCAAAATTTTAAGGGGTGTTCAGTGGTAAAGGGTGTAAATTAGTTTTACATTTCAAGAGATTTGAATTACCATATAACAATAGAAACTTATAAAGAATATATATGTAGAAACAAAGAATATATATAGAAACTCAAATAGGTGTGTGTGTGTGTGTGTGTGTGTGTGTGTGTGTGTGTGTACTACAAGTATAGACCTTATCTCATTAAAAAAAACATTCAAAATAGAAGTATTGGGAAGTAGCAAGTTCTGTTTCAATGGAAGGATGCAGAGTTTGAATGAATTTTAGGGAAAGATGTAGTGGTTAGGGTTGGGAGCTGAATTCTACAACATTGAGGTCCCATTCAACCTTGAGAATTGATTAAATATTCAACTGGATTAATTTGTATGGCATCATATAGCTTGATATGACTTATATGTTATTCTGACCTAATGTGAAAACCAAAGAAAAGGCAAAATGTGAAAGATATGCCTTTTGTTTTAAAAAATGGATGCATTTTATTTTGGAATGTTATATATCCTATGTCAAAGTAAAATTGATTTGGATGTAAAAAAATGAGATATGTTATCTAATCATTTTATTCTTAAATGAATGATTAGTGTGCATAAACTGTATAATAAATTATTAACTTCTCAATAACAGTGAATTACACTGTCAAACATAAAGGCATGGATTTATTTTGATTTTTATAAATTGCAAACATTTTTGTCAAGATAATGCATATAAAAATTACTGAAACTATTGCAGAATTATATCTAAAGTGGTAAATTAAATTTATTTAAAATCTTTGACAGCGTTTGAATGACTTTTTTTCTAGCTGATGAGTTTATTCTTCATACTATGAAGTTCATTACCAGAGTATATCCCAAAGCAACAAGAGCAGACTCTTCTAATTTTAATCCTCAAGAATTTTGGAATGTAGGTTGTCAAATGGGTATGTTATATAGGATATTTAGCTTTCTTCAAAAATAAGATAAAGTAAATTTTGTTAATTAATGAATAATGATTGAAAAGAGCTTCATATAAAGATTATTTTTTGGCCCTGGATAATTTGTGGTCAGGAAGTAATGATGAATCATTGGTTTCAACAGTTGAAGTTATTCCTAAATATCTTGGAGAGGATAAATCTAGATGAGAGTTGGGGGTATGGAAGTTAAATTCATGAACATATAACATGGGAAGTGTAGGAAGGAAAAAAGGAAACCAAATTAGATCTGGAGAGAAGATCAAGTCCTTTACATGAAAGATTTGTAAAGGGCCACTTCAGATTAAGTGACCTCTCTACCTTTTATACTTTATACCAGGGGTCTCCAAACTTTTCAGCCCAAGGGCTGCATTAACTATCAAACAGCAGTTTGGGCCAGGGCCGACTACACACTCGAGGTCCAAATAAAAAAGAATCAAAACATAGATGTTGCTTTTAATTATTTATTTAATATTATTTTATTCAGTTATTATTTAATAACACATTGATACACTACACATGAACACCTGTATTAGTGGGAATGGTGAAATTGTTTCCTGGATGCCAAAATAGCAGACATTTCTGGCTTTACATTTGATGTCCCTAACATCAACAGTGACCTGAGATTATCATCAGACAAGTTTGTTCTCAAATTGTTCTTCACGTATTTCATTCTTGAAAATGTTTGTTCACACAAGTATGTTGTTCCAAAGATTGAAAGGTACCTTGATGCAAAAGTTTTGACATTAGGAAAGTCTTCCTTGGGCAAAAACTGGTAAAAACCCACCAGT
>PVKE010023601.1:0-24519 GCA_004027555.1 Craseonycteris thonglongyai | reverse complement strand
AAAAAAACAGATGAAAATACTACCCAATAGCCTTTCGCATATCAATTTTTAAGGGGTCAATCTCATTCTAAATTATATTTTTTCAATTATAGAATGCAAAGCATTTTAGAGTACTGTTAACTTCTGCTAGAAACTTCTAATGAGTAAAAGTTGGTGGGTACGCCAAAAATTCTTCAGTAACAATACACATTATGAGTAAAATAATAACACTGAATAAACTCAAAAACTTAAACAGGCCATTCTTAGTGGCAGACATAAAAACCGGAATTCCTTGTCTCTTTCCTTTTGAAAACACCAAATTCTTAGGGGGTATTCCAGGCTCTTTTACCATTTTTGGCCAATGAAGTTACTGCAGTTTCTTTTTTCTTTGGATTATGGCAGTGAGTGTGAGGGAATGGACAAAAAGAGCTGAAGGGGAAAATAAGGGCTTAATATAAAAGGGTATAAATAAGTAGGTGGGAAAATATGTGCTAAATGGTTATTAAACAAGAACTACATACTGAATGACTTATCCACTAGAAATAAATATCAATGTTTAAAAATTATGTGTTTTAACATAAAACACTGGGATATATTAGTAATAGTAGCTAAAAGACGAAAGAGTAGAAATCCTTTTTCATTCAGCTATCACAAAAAAGCAACAAATATTTGTAAGCGGGGAGAAAAACAAGATCTGAAAATAAGCATAATTCAATTAAGTAAACCCTAAGAAAACAGACTGCAAGATGGCTGCAAGCATACTTTAGTCAACATTAATTAGACATCACAGTAGGAACTGTAAAGGGTTAAATAGTTTATACACAACAGAGATGATGTCAGTATATAGTTCTGATTTCTCACAGGGCTTAAGAAAAAAAATATGCACAAAAGAAAAACAATTCCAAAAACACAAACCTAGAGCTATAAAGTTGCTTTTTAATCTCTGAAATGCAAGTAGGAAATACCAAATTAAAATCTAAAAACACACAGCTTGTAAATACATAATGTATTATTTTGAAAAGGCAATATGAACATTGTAAAATAAAGCTTAAAACAAGTAAAACAAAGAGCTACATCTGCCTTTTAAACAGTCCTGCGATACCCACAGCAATTACTACTAATGATGTCTCAAAAAGTAGTGGATATATTATAATCTAATTTAGAAATAAACTGAATGCAAAGATCTAGCTTTAAATTTTATTGAAAAAAAGTCAACAAATTTTCTTAGTATTTAACCAAGCAAGATTCTAATAGTTAAAATTAGCCTTTAGGTCACACAGTTCTTATAATATGAAGTTTTAGCTCTCCCAATAATCAAGATACATGGAGGGTGTGCATGTGTGCTTGTTGTAATAGCCAGGTACAAAGTCAAACTCCAGCACTGTCATAAGCATGGGTCAGTTACTGATGACTACTGCAAACCAATGGTGATTTATACCGTCTTACAGTTACTGATGTTTACTGAAAACCAACAGTGATTTACACCATCTTATTTATATATGGTGTATTATGTCCTACATGGTTTTTGAACTATTATCACATAATTAGAAAAGCAAAAGTAACTAAATATTAGATATATTCCAGAAATCATTAAGACTAATTACAATTAGCTAGAAATACAAACTCTGTCTTGAAATGAAAGTATACTATTTAAAATACTTTCTATTAAATGCTGAGAAAGTCTCTAGTGAAAAGATTAGGAATGCCAAAAAAAAAAAAATAAATAATAATAATAAGGGCACTGAATCAAGGATTCAGCTCCCACAGCCATTCACTAATCTCGTCATTGCTGATAGCTAACTTTCTAGGGTGCTTCCTATGTGATATGCACTGGATAAGAGTTTAAAACCATGGTCTCATTTAATTCTTGGTCTCATTTAATTCTTGCATAAGATTGTTACTCCCACTTTGCAGATGAAGTAACTGAGGCTTAGAGATTAAAGAGCTAGGTAGCTTAAGGTTGTAACGGTATTAGGCCATAAAACCAGGAGTCAGACTTGAGCTACCTGATGAGCCCAGAATCCTTCTTTCCCTTAACTACCAAGTATGTCTGCACTTGGTCTTTTTAGTTTCAATTTCTTTATTCACGAAACAAAAGGTTCCATCTAGTCTCTTTAGTTTCATTAACAAATGGGAGAACAGCAACAGTTTTCAACTTTTAAACAAGACAGCTCTAGAAGCAATGTAAAAGAAATCTTTAAAATCAGCAGGAAAACCACAGTATAAAAATGGGCAATTCACAAAAATATTTACAGAAGGTTGATAAATATATGAAAATTACTAAAGCTCACGATGGCAAAGAATTTAAAAACAAGATATCCTTTTAAACTTTGACATCAGAATAGGAAAAGGGCACCATATCTTTTTGATGAAAGTGAATCAGTTTAAGCATTTTGAAGGGCTATTTGTCCTTATCCATCAAAAGATTGGAACTGTACATATCCATTGATTCAGCAAATTACATTATTGTAGTTTTTACTTAAGGCATTCAGTATGTATGTTATGTATGTATATAAACCAACATTATTAAATGTGATGATGGAAAGTCCAGGGGGACTGACTAGGCAAATAACAGTTTTAGGAGGAACTTTATGAAACTGTTGATGTTCGATGACTTGTGATAGAAAATCAGAGTAATTCTTAAAATATACATATTTGAAATTGACATTGGGAGGATATTGGAAATTGGGAGGATATTGGAAATTGGGAGGATATAAAACAGAATAGTTTAGGAAAAAACAAAGACCAGTAAGAAGATGACAGTCAAACTCTTATGTCAGGCACTTTAACATACCATAGTCTTTAATTTTATCACTCTGATAAACTGTCACTCTCAGTTCACAGATTTGAAAGCAAGTCTTATAGAGGTTAAATAACTTAGGAAATTATTAAGAAGCAAGGCTTAGATTCAAACTGGGCCTATATACTTGACTACAAAGCCCATACTATCTCCACTAGGGTCACACTAATGCATTCCTTTCTCAAGTGTATTAGAAATAAATGTAAAGGATAAGGGATAATGACATTACTTGTTAAGGGCTGAACTGATCCCTCCCGGCTCTAATTCATATCTCAAAGTCCTAACACCTAGTACCTCAGAATATGCTTGTTGTTTGGTGACATAGTCTAGCCTTTAAGAGATAACTAAGTTAAAATGAAGTCATACAGGTGGGCCCCAATGCAGTGTGGCTGGTGTCCTTATAATTACAGGAAATGAGGACACAAAGGGCAGACCATGTGAGGATACAGCAAAGTGGTCATCTGCAAGCCAAGGAAGAGGCCTCAGAAAAACACAAACCTGCCAGCAGCTTGATCTTGCACTTCCAGCCTCCAGAACTGTGAGACAAATAAACTTCTGTTGTTTGTGGCATTTTGTTATGACAGCCCTAGCCAACTCATAAAAATTCTTACTCTAAAAATATTGAGTGGGGAAGTCGGGATGGCTCAGTGGGTTAAGAGCTCACTTTGCAGCGCCGGGGACAGAGGATCAAATCCCGGCCCTGGCCCATGCAGACCCATATGCTGAACTGGGGATTTCCCCCAGTTCAGTTCTCTCTGTCTCTGTATCTCTCTCTCTCACTCTCTCTCTCCATCAAAAAATAAAAAATAAAATAAAAATATTGAGTATCTTAAAAACCTAGACCTCACATTTCCTCTTTATGTTAAAGAAATATGTTCCTTTTAGATAGATTAACCATATAGCACCAAAAAAGAATTTTTTACAAATAACTTTTCATATTTTCATTAGATCATTTTAAAAAATATACCTGAATTGAACCTACTAGAATCACTGTATTTTAATAAATTAATTGAAAACCATTGGTAGTCCATTCAAAGTAAGTAAACTTTAATAACCTTAACCAATCATAAGCTAGTCCTTCTGCCACTCATCCAATAAAATAACTAAGCACTCACTAAGGTCCTGCACAATATAGCTGGCAGTGCCAAGCAAAGATCTGAGAAGGCATCACAACAGCTCAACCTTTCCTTGGCAGAATGGAGTAGTGCTGTTCCTTACAAGTCCCAACACTAAATAATAAATAATATTTTTAAAGGCAAAGACCACAAGTAAAAACAAACAAAAAAACAGAGCTATATGAGATTTTAGATAGCACAATTTGGGAAGCTGGAAAGCACATGAATGAGTAGTAACTGACTTATTTAGGCTGAAGAAAACAGAAATTGTCTCATGAATTCTTTGAGGGTAAGGTATCAAAAAGAAAGCCTAGAAAGTCTCAGGAATCAGGAGGGGGAGAACAGATTAAAAAATAACTGGTGAAAACATGAAATAAGGAGTCATTCATCAAACTCCCAGGTCCCAGATCCCAAGCAAACTAAGCAGACACGTTACCCTTGCTCTGGAAAGCTTATGCTAGAGGGACTACAAACAAAAGCATTTCTGAGGGATGGTATAACGAGAATTAAGTGCAAGTCCAAATACTGAATGGTAACTACCAACCACCTACTACTACCCTCCCTCTTCCCCAACTCAGCCACAGAATCTTGGCAGTCAAGCTTATTTTCTTAGGCAGGAAAACCCAGATGGAAAACAAAATGCCTAAAAGAAGAAACTACAGTCGCGGACAGCTGAAGGTCTGTCAAAGAAAATCAAACAGTTCACTTTTAAAAGAAAAAAACAAAAAGCCTCACAGTTAAATATGAGTAGACAGCCCAGGCTCATCAAACATTTGAGAAATCCTTTAATTTGAAAGGTAAGAAAGTAAAACATTGAGGAATTAAAAAAAAAACAAACGAAACATAACGCAGGAAACAAAATATTTCCAATTTATATGTAGTTATTATTCTCAAAGAAAAAGATATTCATAGGTGAAATAAGAATGTATATTTAAAAACATTTTAAGACAGTAAAAATTGTAAATCCAGTAAGAGTTGGAAGATAAAGAAAAACAACAACAAAAATAGAAAAAAGGAAAGAGAAGATAATAAAAGAATTGGTTCAGAAGTCTCCAAAACCCTATAACAAGAGTTCTTTCTTTTCTGAGTCAATTACCAAAGAAATAATAAAAATTTCTGGCATTAAAGAGTATATGCTTCCAGATTTAAAGGGTTCCATCAAGGGCCTAGCACAAGGATTTTTTCTTTTTTACAGAGACACTAAGACACTTCACTATGAAGTTTCAGAAAACCAGGAATAAAGAGAAAATCATAAAAACTTCCAGAAAGAAAAAAAATAGGTGTTTTTCCAAAGGACTGGGAATCAGAATGGCATCAAATTTTTCACAGCAACACTGAAACTAGAAGACACTGGAACAATGCCTTCAAAATTCTGAGGAAAAATAATAACTTTGACTTCCAACCATATACAAGTTATCAAGAGGAGGCTCTAATAATAAAGATATTCTTAAACATTCTAGGTCTAAAAGAATTTGTTTCCCATGCTTCATTTCTTAGGAAGCTGCAAGTGGTAAGCAATACAGAAAAAAGGCAAAGAGAATTCCTGTGATGATCGTAGAAATTCTATTGCAAAAAGCTGACCAAGAAAGCAGCTAGTCCAAACTACAACAGAAGGTTAAAGGTATCCAAGAAAACAGTTTTAAAAGCACTGAGGATGACCTGATGTATCTGACTACACTGAGAGTTAACCATCAGGAGGAGAGTTTCAAGCTGAAAATGTGAGGAATGCATGGGAAACTACATAAATGAACACAAAGATTCATTAAATCTAGATAAACAAAAAGACCTATCAAAAACCTGTAATTATCATATAAATCTGGCTCAATGGTAAATAATGTTTATGTAATCATAATAATGCAAGCCCTGGTTAAAACCAAAATGTTATATAACCATTATCTATAAGATGAAAAGAAAGTACCCATCTTCCATAGTGGGAGAGTCAAAAGATAAATTCTACAATTGGAGCAAGTCAAGAAATGTTGGTTTAAACATATTATCTGGAAATACAAAAGAACGGCAGAAGAAACAAGTATAAGGTGACAGTGGTTCCTCCAGAGAGCGGGAGTCAAAGGAATAGGGCTGGGACACTTTTTAATTCTAGGCTTTGTACAACTATTTGCCTTTATAAATCACATAGTACTTTATTTTCAAAGCATGCTTTAGAATAATATTTAATTACTGAGGAAAGTATTTACAGTAAAGTATTAATGAGGAAATCACGTTATAGAACATTATGCCCAATAAAATAACAATGCTGCATTAAAAAAGAAATAGGAAGTATACATACCACAAGTGGTATTTTTTTCTGTAGCCGTGGCATTATTTTCAGTTCCTTATATAAATGTTTTTGTATTTTTCATATTTTCTATTATATATATACACAGTATTTTGTAATTTTTAAGAGAAAGTGGCATAAGGAGTAGGTTAATAGAGCTGAAAGACTAAAGAATTAAAGTAATGCTGATTCCTGCCCCAATGTCACTTACTCATAGGCCCCATTATGGGATTAAAAATAAATTTGTGATTTTTATAATTACTAGAAAAACACTGGGGACATTCTTAAAATCTAATAAGAATACAAACCAATGCCAGGTCCTCAAGTCAGAAAATATTCTCACTTTTTTAAAGTATGCTTACATTTCATTAGTCTTTAACTTCATAACCAAGCTTATATGGCTGAGAGAGAGCTAGCTACCTTCCAATTTGAAATCATTAGAAAGAGTGATCACTTTCTAAAATTAAAAGTAACCTAGAAGATTGAAAAAAGGAAACCACTTGAAACTTCTCTATCTCCAAAAAAGAATTAAAATTGAAAGAAAAAAGCGAACCAAAGTAGAGGAAATATTTATACCAATGGCAACTCTAAAAAAATAATACTAAACCCAAGTTAGTACAACCACTACAAAAGCTGAATTTGGACCCCATACACATGCTGAAGAAAAAAATACACATAATGTCCCAAAGCTACAAATAACCCAAATATTCACCAACAGAACCACCTAGCATTTCACACAATGGAACAAAATGAACAATATGGATGGATGGCAGAAACCTAACGTTAAGCCAAAGAAGGCACAGAACACATACTATACTGTGTGATTCTATTTAGGTAAGTACAAAAACAGGCAAAACTAATCTTCACTTTTAGGAGGCAGACAGTAGTTACCCTCTGGGAAGAGACTAACTGTAAGAGGGCACAAGAGGAGCTAGCTGGGTTATTTCTTGATCTGAATGCTAGTTACTTAGGTCTACTGAGTTGGTGAAAACTGAGTTAAATACTTATGATATGTAGACTTTTCTGTACCTGTGGTACATGTTACATGTCAATAAATATTCCAAACTGGAAACAGATAATACTCAAATGGCCTACCAGCACATGAAAAGATACTCAACATCATTAATCATTAAGATAATGTAAATCAAAAACCATAATGAAATACCACTTCACACTCACTAGGATGGCCATGATAAAAAACAAAAAATAACAAGTGTTGGTGGAGGATGTGGAGAAACTGGAACCTACACTGCTGATGGGAATGTAAAACAGTGTAGTCACTGTAAAAACCGGTATGACAGGTGCTCAACAAACTGAATAGAATTACCATGTGACCCAGCAATTCCACTCCTAACCATATGCCCAAAGAAAATGAAAACAGGCACTAAAACAAGTCCTTGTACATAAATGTTCATAGCAACTTTATTCACAATAGCCAAAAGGTGGAAACAACCCAACAGTCTATTTTATAGATGAATGGATAATCAAAATGAAATATTATTGAAAATGGAATAACAAGGAAATGAAGCTATAAAAAGAAATGAAGTCCTAACAATTGCTGCAACATGAATGAACCTAAAACCTTAGCTAAAGAAAAAGCCAGACACAAAAGGTCACATGGTCTATGAGTCCACTTATATGAAATGTTTGGAATAGGCGAATTCATAAGGTGAGAATGCAGATTAGCAGTTGCCTGGGGTTAGGATGGGGTGGGGAGATGGGAAGTGATTGCTTAATGAATATGAGGCTTCCATTTGGGGTGATGAAAAAGTTCTGGAACCAAATAGTGGTAACAGCCATACAACACTGACTACACTGAATTGCACACTTTACATTTTGTGGGTTTTATTTTTTTTTACCACAATAAGAATGTATTTTCAAAACAAGATACTGTAAACTTAAATGCAGGACAGAATACTGGAAGCCTTCTCCACACATTGGTAATTGAAACATAAACTAAAAACAATCCATTATGCAAAGTATTTTGGCAATAAATAAATAATGCATATATTTGCCCCAGTTTGTATTCTCCTTCTGAGAACCAACTCTAAGAAACAAACAAACAAAAATCTTTAGATCCAAAAGTGCTCCCTGTAACATTTATAATAGCAAGGAAGGATGTGAAGGAGGGAAGGATCGAAATGCCAAACTACCAGGTAATTAAGTAAACCATGATATATTTCAAAAATTATGCCCAAACTCAAAATGTTTACTAAAGGCATTCATTATGAAATGGGGAGACGTTTATACTATGAAGTAAATGTGATAAAAACAGAACCCATAAATTCTATAAACAGAAACCAAACTATGCAACAAAAATGACTCAAAGTACATTTACTGTGCGTTTGGTATGGGCACTTCATTTTCTTTTTGCTATTTGTCCCTTGAACAAAGCAAGCTCATTCTGATTTCAAGCCTTTGGACCTGCTAGATCTTCTATTTGGAACGCTCTTCTTCCTGATGTCCACATGATCATCTCATGTTTCAGGTCAACTCAAACTTCATTCCACTAAGAAGGGCCTTCTCCAACCACTCCTATCAGGTCAGGCCCCTCTCTTCCATTCTTACCCATCACACATTTTATCTTCTCTGCACTTACTACAACCTGAGAATGACCGATGCACTGATTAAGTGGCACATCTTTCTCCTCCATGCAACTACTAGCATGTAGGCCCCCTGGGTACAGGAAACTCTTTACCTTTTTTAGCTTCATATCTCCAGGCCAGAGAATTGTGCCTGGCAGTAAATGAAAAATATCTGCGAAGTGAATCAATAAATATTAGTTGACTGATGAACTTGTTCCTTCTATAATTGGCATACAATATTTTTATATTTTTAATCCTATTTTTAAATATAAAACTATTTCAATGGCAAGTATCATTTATCAAGCCAAAGAAAACATACAACTTTGCTGGATATTCCCCCAAGAACAAGCCAAGGGTCTGATTTCCAGTTATCACAACAAAAATAACTAGTTATAAATGCTGCCTAAAAAAGGATAATGTTCTAGTGTACTTAAGAACAGATCTTACCTCTTTTCAGAAGCTTAGAGACCTGTCTCAAATGTCTGATCCATAAGGTTTCCACCAAAACCAGTCCTATCTTTATTCCATCCCAGTGCTCTTCACACCCCTTCCCGCCCCCACAAACCGTTTGAGTACTTTTTTTTAAAAAATCACATCTAAGGCATGAGAATTATTTCAGAACTCACTGGAGATGATATGATAATATTAAATAATGGTGAGAAAAAATTAAATAAAATACACTAGAAAAGCAGCCTAACTACATTTACTTTCCTGTTGCTCTGTAGTTGAAATGTAGTTTTACAAGAGCCTAACTATATATAGCATTTGTAACTATATTTATATTGTATACATATATAACAATTGAAAAAAAAATATCCCCTTCTGAAGAGAAGAGGTAAACTGAGATGTTCAAGAATCAAGTGATATCACCCTTTGGAGGAGATAATTCCAGATCCCATGAAAACACAAGCATTCAAACTTCCTGTCATTAAACTTCTACTAATGGCTGGAAAACTAAGTTTATCCACCAAATCAAAGTTTGAAGATGCCCAACTTAAGTGCTAAAAATCTGCTGAGCTCAGGCCAACAAATTTAACTGTGGACATCAGAAAGAAAAGGACATTTGCACCTGTTATTCTATAGTTTAGATGGGATTTACCAATCTATTCACAACTGTGCCATCAATTCTAAATGTGAATTTAAGTTCTACTCACAATGACAGAACTAAACTAAAAATGCAAATATGCATATGGACCTCCAAATCTTGTACCTCATCCTTCCAGGCTTAGAGATAACACAAAAGCCCTTCTAGATAAAAAGATCTGTCTAGATATAACACAAAAGGCCTAGCTTATTCACAGCTTGTAGACGGAGCCTAAATAGAAATTGGGGTTATTAAAATCCTGGTTCAGGATTTAGATACATTATCCTGATACATAAAAGGTCAGCATAAACCCAAATAAAAAGCACTCACTGCAGGTTCTCATTTCTATAGTATTAAACAAACATTCACTCAGATAATGAAAAGGATCTTAACAGAACAGTGCTAAGCGGGCAATGGTCACAGGCTGGCAATTAATTTAGTCTCTTCTAAATTAAACTCTTATGGTAAATTCTTGACATAATTAGTACCATCAGAAATGGGCACATACATGACCCATGTATGCAACCCCAACCAAACTAACAAGAAGCTTAGGAGTTCAATCACCTGAGTAAATTCTACTACTAACACTTCTAAAGGTTAGAATTTAAATTCCAACACAAAATATAGATAAACCTTGTTTGGGTACTGCCATCCAATTGGAAGGCACCTTAAAATCCTACCAAAATGGTTTGATAATATATAGTTAAATTTTTAACACAAATGTTTGACCACCAACTTGTGTGATTAAAATTCTGAGCAAAAACTAAGGGAAGCAGAAAAGCACTGTTTTTAATTCACTCACAGTAGCTGTCAAATACTCTTTCAAGGAAGCTCCCTTAAAGAAAGGGGATCAATTAGAAATATTACCAGCCAGAACTAAGTGAATGTAACTAGACTGAGCAGGAAAACTTTTAACCTTGAGGCAAAGAAACGTAATTTCAGGAACCAGGAGGCAGATTTCAACTATAGACCAACTGGCACCTAATTCCCAAACAGACTGTTCAGCAGCTGTTGTCCTTGCCAAAGGAGTCTCCATTGTCATCCAAACATCCCCCTGGAGGAAAAAGACAACTCCCAGAAAGCAATCCAGCCTTCTACACAATCAACGTGTCCAATAACTGAGGAGAAATAAAAAATGAACCAGGAGCAGATACCCTACAAACTTAAAACAACCAACAGCTCTTTCATGAATGGCCTACCCAACTCCCTTAAAAAAAAAAAATTGCCATCCAGATACAAAACTGGCCACAGGGACTGCTTTTAATCAACCAGTTACCAATTTAGGATTCCTTTCTCCTTATCTCTCTCCTACGGAGAGAGGACAGCACAGAAACAAGGGGGCAATAATGGCCCCTGTTCCCATGTCATTTCTGCTTCCTCATTCACTAATAAGCAGTTAGTTCGCTGATGGCAGATAAGTGCTCAGGACTCTCCGTTCACTCATTCATTCATTCTGTCCACAAATATTTATTCGGTGCTTACTAAATGTCCAGCACTGTTCTGCCTTGCTTTCCTCTGCATCACAGATGAATCCTAAGTGGTTTCTGTACAAAGGTTCAACTTCTGAAGTTTTATGTTCTACTTACAAAATGGAAATGAAAAGAAGGGCACCTCTGTGCCTTAGGTTTTCTGTTTTTAACTACCCTTTATTCCAGCAACTACTAGGAAGCCCCTTTTTAAAAGACCCCCAAAAGATTCTGCCCTTTTGACAGACTGAATTTCATTACTTAGCAGGTAAAAGAGAAATGCGAGCCAGAGACTACAGGAGGTTGGTGGATGGACCAGTGAAAGAAGAGAAGGCTGATCATTCCACCCACAGTAGAAAGGCAGATGGTTAAGGAAGTTCCAGGACCCCTACAATGCAGTACCTTGAATCTCCAAGCCCAACCCACATCAATTCATCTTCCAAAACAGCATCTGTCAAATTTTTGAGGCCAGTGATAGACACTGTACACACTACAACCCAGTACATACATATACACACACAGAGAACTGAAGGTTTCGTGGAATAATACGTGCCATTACCATGTACAATGTATTCTGCTATGTTCTATTCTGTTCTTTCAATTTTGATAAATGCTTTTAAAAACCCATAGTTTGAAGACCACCAACCCTAAAACACTACACCTTTTGCCCCCTCCTCTTCCCCCTTCCCAGTCTAGTCTTGTTTTGGGGACAGAGGAAGGAAGGATGATTATTAGAGGGAAGACTCATCAGAACCTTGAGACTATGGAGAATCCCTGTTCCCAAAACCGATGAGGGAGCAACATCAAGGGAAGAGGGAATGTTTAGTCTTGGGTATCTCACTTTAAACCCTAAAGAGATGGTCCCAGAGAAATGTTTTAAAGACATGTCTGTCAAGTCAACTGTATCAAGTCAACTTTGTAGTCCTAGTGTTTGTCCAAGAAACAAATATTAATAAATTTAAGACATCAAAAATGTCTGGTGATAATTTAATGTACTGGGTTGAACCATATTAAATTGCCAATATCTGATGGTTTTTGACCTCCAAAAACTGCACATTTCATATAGTTTAACCTAATAGTGTATTACATAATTCAAGGACACAGATGTATTAAAGGGCTGGGGGCTTGAGAACCTAATCAGCCCTCATAAGAGCACAGTTTCCACAAAAATACACGTGCTAAGCACCTACCAATCAACTGACTTCAAAAACTGGCACTATCTGAAATTAAGTTGCGATGTGATCTCATATCTACGAATATTTTTTCAATGTGACCAATTGCTGGTTTCTCCTCTTAACTACCAGAAAAACCCCTTCTCCAGTCAAAGCCCACTATTTTCCTGGGATACCTGGTCCGTTCTTGTTTTCTCACAACCACCAAATCTGAGGCCACAACCTCTGCCTACTACTTCTATCTGCCCTACCTATAATTTTCTGAAAGCACGCCCAGTTCAAACCAATAGATCCTAAGCTCCTTCATGGTGAAGACAATCCGTTTAAATATTTGAAAATCTACTTCTTTGCAAATCTTGTACTATCAAACAATAAAATGTATCTTAAAATGAAACAAATCTTCTCCAGAAAATCCTTGCCCCATTTCAACCAGCCTAAAATCTTCTTTTAAGGAGTGATAATGCTATCATCCTATCTATTACCAAACTCTAGAACACTGGCATAACCTTTCACACCTCATGGTCTTCCATCTTACCACACTGGAGTCATCAGTGAGGCTTTATTCACAAAATAAATAAATAAATAAAGCTTCCCAAACATTTCTTAATATTCCTACCAGTCTTCTAAACTTGTCCTAGCAACCATTCTCATTATACTTATCACCCTTCTGACCCTCTCAGTATAACCATGAGAATTTCTCCTTAAACTTACCTGTTGGTATTATTATGCCAAGTGAAGTAAGACAAAGAAAGATAAATACTGTAAAATCTAAAAAAGCCAAACTCATAGAAACAGAGTAGAATAGTGGTTGCCAGGGGAATAGAATAGTGGGGAATGGGGGTGATGGGAAATCTTGGTCAAAGGTTACAAACTTCCAGCTACTCATGTAAGATGAATAAGTTGTCTAGACCTAATGTACAGCATGATGACTATAACAGTATTGTGTTATACACCTGAAAGTTGTTGAGAGTTGATCTTCAATAGTTCACCACACACACACACACACACACACACACACACACACACACAAAGGTAATTATATGAAAGGATGGAGGTTTTAACTAACCTTATGTGAGGAGATGGTGTTAGCTGACCTTACTGTGGTCATTTCACAATAAGTGCATGTATCAAATCCTCACATTGCATACCTTGAACTTACATGTTATGTCAACAATGTCTTAATAAAGTTGGAAAAAAAAAAAGAAATGTGCATATGTAAAACTAAATCAATAAACCTACCTCTTAAGCAACCATTAAGATTATTTTACACACATACCACAAGGATCCTGTCACTTCACTTACCAAATTCTACATTGGTTTTTCTTAAATTTCAAACTTTTCCCATATGCTGTAATACATGGGCCTTTAACAACTGGACACATCCCAACCAGGACGTCTCATTCACCATATACATCAGCCCACAGCTTCAGTTTCACTTAAAACATGCAAGCTCTCCAGCCATGTACCTGTCCTCCCTCTCAAAGCTCTACTCTCGCAGCCCCTGGAGACTGGAGTATTTGTTTTGGAAGAGAGAAGACCATTTAGAACCACTTATGCTATCTTTTATTCCCTCCTTGCCTCCCACTTCAAATCTCTTACTTCAAAAGCAGCTAAAAACCTGTTTCTATCCCCAACATGAAAATTCTGTCTACTATCACGTTAGATGCATAAAGAGGGTGTTTTAACATGTCATTGGTCAACTCTTTAAAAAAAAGTCTTGCCTATTATTAAGACGATGTAACAACATTGAAGTGTTCATGATACCATGTTAAATGAAAAAGGTTATGCAAATTAAGTGTTAGTGTTTATGGGTGATTTCCCTTTCCCCCCCATATTCCAAATTTTTGTTGTTATGCTTTTAATTTTAAATTGGGGGTGGTAGATATGTTCACTACTTTGATTGTGGTGATGATTTCATGGGTACATACATATCAGAACTTATCCAACTGTACACTTTAAATATGTGATCTGGGGAAGCCGGGATGGCTCAGTGGGTTAGGCGCTCACTTTGCAGCGCCGGGGACTGAGGATCGAATCCCAGCCCAGGCCCGTGCGGAACCATGTGCTGAACTGGGAGCTCCCCTAGTTCAGTTCTCTCTCTGTATCTATCTCTCTCTCTCTCTCTCTCTCTCTCTCTCAAAAATAAATAAATAAATAAAAATAAAAATATATTTAAATATGTGATCTGTTGTCTATCAGTTATACCTCAATGAAGTTGTTAAAATGTCTAAATTGTATTAAATGTGTGAGAAATTATGACAGAATGACATAACTTCAAACCTCAAACATGTAAGGATAGCTAACAGGAAAGGATAGAGGGTAAGGGGACCGCAGAGAGTAATCTGTTCCATAAAGTCATTCAAAGGGTAAATTTCAAAAGGAAGAAATTACCATCAGAAAAAAAGAAAAAGATAAGCTTCTAAAGAGAAATCCTCAATACACACACCCAGTTTACAGAAGCCTTTTCTACTTGAGGCAAACAAACTTTCAAGTTAAGGTTTTAAAAGTAGAACTATTATATTGCAAAAAAGATTCTGGATTATACTAAAACTCCGAAGAAAAGCAGCCAAGAAATTTCAATACATGTAACAGTTCTTACTTTGGATTTAAGAGATCTCTAAAAAACTAGGCTTAGAGAAAGGGATAAGATAAAACAAAGGCTTTATTTTTCTGTTAGATTTTTTAGAGAACTATATGTTTGTTGTGTTTAGCTTTCCTATTCTGTTGTCCTATATTTTTTTGTATTTTATCTATAGTTAGCAAAGTAAGGTAGTCCCTTTCATTTGTTTTCGAAACTATTTTTCCCAATATTTCTTTGTTTTGCTTAATACTAGTAAAATAATTCCCCAAAGGTTCTGAGAATAGAGATTAAGCCTTGTGTGTTGGTTAGCGATTCTCAAAAACACATCTATATTAACCTGGTGTTTGAGAAAAAAGAACAAAAATAACTAACAAGTTTTATTATCAGCAATAAAAAACCCGTAATTTTACCTGTAAAATCCAAAGTACAATGATACTTCTATTAAGAAATCTCTTGGAAATTATACAAACTTCAAATGTTAAAAGCTTCATAATTTAAGGGAGGTTAGACAATCGGTCCTAGACAAAGAAAGGATGCTGTTTTTCTCAACAGTTCTCAACTCAACATAAGATGGTTTCTCAACATCGTTAACTGCAGGGTATGAAGAACTCACAATTAAGGTCCCCCAAATGGGCAAATACTCCAGACTGTCATACCTGTCACATGGTCCATTCTTCCCAGACCACAGTCTTACTTGATCTGTACATTACTGCACCACCCTGTAGGTGGGAAAGCTAAGGAATAAGTGGCCCCCAGCCTGGTGGCATGTGAAGTGGTCCCTTCCCTAGCCTGATCCTATGGTGGACAAGTGTGGACATCAATGCAGGCGTGGAACACTTAGACAGGGAATTCCAATATCCTTATTCACATGCATAGTCCATTCCCAGAAAGCATGTGAAAGCAGAATGTGTAAGAGCTGAGTAATATACTTAATTTAAAAATGAGTTTTCATTCCAAAAATCAAAAGGATATAAATCCCTAGTTAGGGATGACTATTTAGCTCTAGAAACTAAGGCATACAAGCAAGCACTTAAGTAAATATAAAATACAGATAAAATTAATTTTCTAAATCTCACCTCAAATTCTAGTCTTCTTAGCTTACCTAAAGCAACACTTAATTAACAGAAGTTATTTTTTAAATTGCTCAGAGACCTTATAAGAAATGAGATGCTGTCTTACCAATTTTATTTAATATTCTTCTTTTAAAGGATAAAGGAAGTCCAGCTAATCATTATAAAGGAGTGTGACAAGCTACATTCCTCAACCTGCTCTATAATACTGTAAATCTAACATAACTAAAATATTAATCTTCAATTTCTTCTACCATAAGTCTTTATCTTTTAGACAAGTTTTCTGTATTTTTTACACATAGCATAATTTTGTTATTGTCCGTCGTTGTTAACTATCATAATGAATATCTGTTGCCAGCATTCCTTCCCTCACTTTAGAAAAGTTCATTCCCCGTTACCCATTGGTGTTGGTCACTATACCCCACCCTCTCCTGGAGAAGGGACAAAATCCCAAGCAGGGCTTGTCATCAGTCTTATTTAACCCAGGATTTTTTTACCTGAAACCTGAAGACTGCAGGAAACATCCTTTGACTTCAATTTATAAAAGCTAGAAGAATGAGAATGTGAAGAAAGAATGCAGTGACAAAGAACAGAGCCAAGCGAAGATAAGAGACTGAGTACCTCCGAGTCCACCAAAATCAGTCTTGTCCCTGAGATTCTAGAGCAGCTGTCCTGGTGCAGCAGCCCTCACTTGGATTCTGTAAGATACACTAGAGTCCTTCTTAACCTAACCTGAGTTTCCATCAGTGTCAACAAAATTATCCTGTCTGATGAACAGGTAAAGACACCTAGCTTCAGTACAAACAGGGTCCAGTCCCACTGAGAGTGAAGAATGACCACTTCTAGAACACTTAGTGACTCCCATCCACATTGGCCTCAATTGTGATACTCCTATTTCTTCTACTTCCCCTTATTTTTGTAATGGCAGAGATATAGTAGTCAGATAAACATATACAATGCTCTATGAAGGCAATGACATTGACAAAACTGAACCGTTGAGTAGAAAGCTGTACCACCATGAACTAGTTCAAATTACTGTTTGTAAGCTGACATATGAGATAATAAACTGAAAGGAATGGTAGGTATATAATGGTACAGGTATATGGCATATGAAAGCTCACATAAGAAAAATCCTTTAATAGGAATTGTTGTACTCAGTCATAAAGAAGGTAATAGGTAAACTTTCTTTTTCTGGCCTACCAGAAGAAAAACGATGGGATCTAAAGCTTACAAGAGAAAAGTGAAAGACATTTGTTTCAATATTACAAGTCTCACAATGATATAATTTAGCACCTTATGTTATTTTTAGAGTTGAAACTATGAGGAAAAATTATCATTGAAATACATCTTTATCAGTAACTGTAAATGTGTATGAACATAACTCAGGCTCTGGTTTGTAAACAGGTTATACTAAACTAATAAAGTTGTCAGCTTATTTATTATCTGGAGCTCACAAGAGAAAGTTAGCCAAAAATGTAAATCTGGGAGTCAACCACACACAGAGGGTAAAAGCCCAGGGCTACAGAAGATTGGGGAGGAAAAGACCAAGAGATAGAGGCAGTAAGATAAGGAGAGAACCAGGAGAGCTTACAATTACCAGTACTTCAGTCCAAGTGGTTCAAGGCCAGGATGGTCAACTGGACAGAATGCTGGTAAACCAGAGGCAGCCAGCTAAAACCTCCACATTATCAATTTTCAGGAATGCTTTCCCTGGACTTTGCTTTCTTCTGTTAGGGGTGCAGTGGGGGTGGCAATTCTATCAGTACTTACTGCTTCTGAATTCTGTAACCAGTTTTTAGGGAAAAGCCCCTTTATCTCCAGAGTTGTTCATGATTTTTCCAGCTAAAGAAGTAATAGTGACTCAGGGTACATTCGAAAGGCACCCCATGGACAATGTGACCATCAAACCTGATTTCAGAAGCCTCCGCCCACCACAGAGCCCACTGGCAAAGGTGAAAGAGGAAGTGAAGTCTACTCCTGACCCAGTTTTCAAGGGAGATGTCACTTGAAACACTTTGTCCCACACCACCCAACTTTTCAGAAGTAAGAAAGCTGAAGAGCAGAAGCAGCCAGTCACTTCAGGCACTGAAAAGATGTTCAACAGCATGAAATAAAACCTTACCTGGGCGGTGACTGCATCAAAAACAGAACGTAAAAAGCAGTTGAAGGAGCAGAAACTGATAGCCAGGCCTTCCTTCTCTCGAACCTGATCCCAACCACAATGATAATTCTAGGTGTAATTCAGGATAAAAATCCAGCAGAGCCATAAGCCAATTCTTCTTAGATTGAAGGTCAACACTGAAACATTCTCTGCTGCTGCTGGTCGTGGTGAAATGGACACTCCATGTATTTGCTAGCTGGCACGAAAACTGGTACAACACTTTGGAAAGCATTTGGCAATATGATTCAAGAGCTTTTAAAACTGTTTCTATTTCTTCAGAGATCTAATACTATTTCTGGAAATCTATCTTAAGGAATTAGTCTGCAATTAGGAGAAAAAACCCTTTGGGTTCATGAAAGCATTACTCATTATGCAAAATCACTTTAAACCATGTAAACAGACATTTTAAAGGAAATAGGTAAATTACAGTGAAATATGCAACTAATAATATTCTGAGCAGTTTTTTAGAAGCACAGAAAATGCAAATCATATCAAGTGAGCAAAGCAAAAATGCAGAGTATAATCAAACACATATATAAATGCACAAAAATAAGAAGAGAAATTTATTTTAAGATGGTGCAACTGTGAAGACAAATGAAAAGCAAAACTGGCTATGAGTTAATCTGGCTGAACAGGATGGGAACATATATACATTCAGGGAAGACCAAGGTCCAGGATTCTCAAGGTAAATCTATCAGCATATTAAGGGAGAGGGGGGTGAGGAAAAGGTTAAGTTCTTTAGTTAAATATGAAAATAGAAAGATAGTACCCAGCAGAAGGAAAGCAGAGTTCACAAAAGCCGGGACCCTTTGCATCAACTGCCAGTTCAAATGACACCTTGCACTGCTTTTTCTCCCTTTTCATTTCTGCCTACTGCTCTTTATTCTAGATCGCCAATAGTATCTCCAGATTGATTATCCATGAAAAAGAAGAGCATGAATCAAGAAAACACTAAGCCTATGATCCAATGCCAATTGGCTTTAGACTTTTGATGGCACCCCATTAGAATTCTCTAATAAAAATGTACCTTCCTATATATTTGTGTCAAACCGTCAGAAAGTCATTTGCATTCTCTGTACACTCTACTGGAAGGGCTAGCATGGAAAATGTCCCAGAAACAAACTGAAAAAGGGGACTGAATCCACTTTTTATATGATTGACCATAATGTCTATCATTTCACATACAATTAGCCATAATGTAAAACAATACAAACTGTACATACTTTTAAAATATTAAAAAAAAAAGTGTCTAAAATATTACAGGGATTTATAGCCAACCTGAATTCATTAAAAGTTCAAAACATTGTTGAAGCAGATTAACTTTACATGAAAAAGTTTAAATCATTGCTCTTACCTCGAAATAGGAAAGAAAGAAGTTCCAAAAGAGGGCACAGAAGAGCTAGACTGCTGGGGTCTGCGTTCTGCGCCCCACCCCACCCCACCCCCATGACTAGTGGGTGTTCCCTGCTGTGCCTCTTCTCATTCAGGACATAACAAAAGTTCTTACCTTACAAGGTTATCATGAAGAGTATATTATGTAATTTTTTATCACACTTTTTTTTTTTAAGAAAAAGGACTATTATCCATCACCCATTTGTTATTAAAACATTTTCATTTCTCCTGGAGGAAAATAAACGATTAGACTTTTTACATGAGACTCTATGTAAGTTTGGTTTCCTATAAAAAATAATCTTCATCGATTAACAGATATTGGGCCCAGACTTCCCAAAATAAATTTCAAAATAATACGCTGTGCTGTGGGGTAAAGTTCTGATGTTCAAATCTTAAATTTTCAAGCAAAAATTTACTCTCTGGAAGTTGGCAATATCACTCCTCTTACAATAAAACAAAATGAGTGCTCTACCCTGAAACAACTTAGAAACTATTATATAAAACCCATTCTTTGAACTCAAGCATTTTAGTGTACCTTCAACATAAGAACAGAAAGGCTTCCCAGACCTTAAATGTAACCAATTACAAAAAGCAACAAAAATCTTTAAATGCCTGTTTTAAAATAAAACCTTGCAAAATAGCTCAAAACCACTTCTCTCAGATTACAAAATGAGCATGTGGTGAAAAGGGACAGAGAATACCAATTTACTATACCCTATACTGACTGACAACGTTTGTTGCATAGCAACAAGATTCTGCAGTCTGAAACAGCACAAAACTCCTTTTCTTGATTTGCCAGGCCACAATTAACCCCATCAAGGCTAATAGAGTAAGCCGAAACAAATTTGCATCGACTACTCCCAACATCAGAAGTCTAACGACATGAATTCTAAAACTATAAAATCACAAGCCCAAATTCCAACCTATTTACAATTTGAATCTCCATTATGCCTTCACTCTCAATGTACTAGCAAAAAACTGCTATTGAATTTTGAACACATTTCTTCTAACGCATCATCTGCAAAAGTTTATTTTTTTTTTAAATGCTGCCTAACAGCATACCCACACATCTTTTGCCTCATAATTTCAAAAAAGAAGAGATTTGATCCTTTCCATTTATTTTCTAAAGATCATAATTTATTTATAAGCAAGGGCTATAATTTCTTAACAATTAAAATTTTCTCTTACTTAAAATTTATTTGAACTGATTTTTATGGATTGCCTCTCAGGTAAGTAACTTGTAACATTTCACAAAACTTTTTCACAGACATCTACCTCATATAAAGAACAAAAAATAAAAGTGCGCAGTGATTCTTGCCAAAGCTTTACTTTCATTATTTTAGGATTCCCCTTTTTATTTTGAGAAAGTTAAATGGTTGCTAAGCCCCACCTAAGAGGCAAATTAAATATGAGGGCTGTCCAAAAAGTGTCCAGCCACTAATATGAAAAACTGACAATTGTGGCTGGATTTTTTCTGGACAGCCCTTATAGATAAAATCAATTTACAACAGTGGTTCCCAACCTTTTTAAAGATAGAAGGTCCTTTAAATTCATTCACTCTTTTAATATATGTTGTCTGAAAAAAATGTGATTTAAAAGCACTTGGAGCTTACCAGCTTCAAATCAATCTGCACATTGTCAAAACAACATCTACATCTACTTGAAATATGACGCCCATGAAGGCCGGCATCTCTGGATTACCAACAAAGTTTAGTGAACACTGGGTACTCTTTAAAATAATCCCACATCTGGCCCCAGAGCTCACAGATTGGAAATCATTAATCTGCAGGAAAAGTTTACATCATTTTGAAGACATAAAGTGCACACAGGTATGCAAGTGAGACAATGCTGGGTCCAGATTCCATCACTTACTAGCCACATACTGTCCAGCAAGGACATTAATGAGGATACTACCCACCCTGCAGAGTAGCTGTAAGGACTGAAGAACAATGTATAGAAAAAGTATAATATATAGCATGTTAGGTTCATTTCTGTGCCTGTCATTCCAGGTATTAACCAATCCAGCCCAATCTGCAGCATTTCCCATTACTTCCTATACAAACTCCAAGACGAGAGCTGAAACAACATTGGATGGATATGATCTTAAGGACGAAAAATGAAATTTGAGAAGCAGCACTGAAAGGTAAAACAATTAGAGGCTGTATAAAGTATTCAGAACAAGGTCTTTGGAGTTATGCAGGACCTGATTTGAACTTCAGCTGTCATTTACTGACTGTGACTTCAGCAAAGTCACTTAAGCATTCTAAACCTTAGTTCCCTCCACTATAATGATGACACCAATCTGGTGGTTTATTCTAATCCAGGAAATGAAATGACTCGTGTGAGGCGCTTAACAAGGTGCCTAGCCTATCTTTAAGGGAACAACAAGTAACAGCTATCATTTATCAGATATCTCCTTATTTTACATGAATAAAGAATAGTAAAAGTTGTCATATATAATCAGCTAGCCCATTTGGCATGTACCCAGTGTGAGCAAATGTTATCCAAAGGTTAGACTCAGAGGTATAGCCAGGGACCTGTGCCATGTGCCAGGGATCTACTGAATCTTCAGATACTGGGCCCTCCGGATTAGTGAGAAAAATTTCTCAGGTTTTTGGGACACAAAAGGTAATCACCAGGGGAAGCTGGGATGGCTCAGCAGGTTGAGTGCTCGCTTTGCAGCCTGGGGGTCTGAGGATCGAATCCCGGCCCCATCCTGTGTGGACCCATATGCTGAACTGGGGTATGCCCCCGTTCGGTTCTTGCCAGGGCCATGCAAGAGGTCCCCAGCCCCGTTCCTGCCCAGCGCCCACCTGTGGAATGAAACTATATGAAAAATTAATGATGTACAATTATGGAGACTGCTCTGGGCCCTCCCTCTTCTCTCTGTCTCTCTGTCAAAAAAACAATAAACCTTAAAAAAAAAAAAAAAAAAAAAAGTTAATCACCAAAGTATCTTTAAAGACAATGTGTTAAAATTATTTTAAATGCTTGCCTTAAACTCATAATAAAGTACAATTTGAGAGTGGTTTTTTCATTTCACTTATGTTAAAATTCAAAAGTTGGTATTTTTCATCATTAGGTAGTTAGTTCCTAACTTACAAATGAACTTATATTAGCTGATTTAAGGATAGATTTTCTCTTTTGAAACACTATTTATAAATTGCAGTTGGGTAACCAGACTAAAGTCTAAGTAACCAAACATATTCTCGTAAGTCTTTTCTAATAAAAGTACGAAACTACACAAGTGTCATTGTTTTTTCATTTCAACATAAAACATGTAAATGTTTTAAGTATGTTGAACATATTTTTAAATTTTATAGAAGTTATACAGTAGTTCCTGACATTAAAGAATTTAGAGTGGTAGTTCTCAACTGGGTGATTTTTCACCCATGCAACATTAGTAAATGTCTAAAGACATCTGGTTGTCACTGTTAGGCATGAGCTACTAGCATCTAGTAAGTAGAGACCAGAAATACTAAGCATCACACAATGCATAGGACAGCCCCCACAACACAAAACTGGCCTGCAGTATCAATAGTGCCAAGGCTTGAGAACCCCAGGTTTAGTGGTAGGCATTCACAGTATAGGAAAAAATATATTACTACAAACTCTGTTTCCAAAGAACTAGAAATACCCAGTTTTCCCAGCAATATTTGTTGAAAAGACTATCCTTTCCCTATTGAATGGTTTTGGCACCCTTGTCAAAAATCAAATGATCACAGATGTAAGAGTTTAAGTCTGGGTTTTCTATTCTGCCCCATTTGTCTATCAGGCTATACTTATGCCACTACCACATTCTTGATTACCATAGCTTTGTGCTAAGTTTTGAAATCAGCAAGTATGAGTCCTCCAATTTTGTTCTTTTTCAGGACTGTTTGGCTATTCGGGGTCCCTTGAAATTCCATAAGAATTTTAGAATTGGTTTTCTGTTTCTGCAAAAAAAGGCCATTGGGATTTTGACAGAGATTGTGTTGAATCTGTACATCACTTTGGGTAGTACTATAATCTTAACAATATCAAGTCTTCCAATCATGCATACAAAGATCTTTTCATTCATTTATGTCTTTAATTTCATCCAGCAATATTTTATAATTCTCAGTGTACAAGTTTTTCATCTCCTTGGTTAAATTTAGTCCTGGGAATTTTATTCTTCTAGGATGCCTAAAAACAGAAGTCTTTTGTATTAAAAGTTAAAGAAAAAATGCAAAAAATCATTCAGGAGCTTGAACTTCAATTAAAAAAATTTTCCAGTGCAACACACAAAAAATTATAAATATAATACAGCAAATCCATAAATCCTGTAAATGAATTATGGCAAACTACAAAACAAGGCAATAGATTATTAATCCCATTTTGCAGAAAAAAACCAATTGAGATTTGGGGCAGCCAAGGACTCACGGCCAGTAAACAGCAGAATGACTTTGAAATCAATGACAATTCTATTAAACCTGACTATCTCCACCCAAAATGAAAAAACACCTTGAGAAAGTGTAATCACAGAAATATAAAAAGATGACATCAACAGGGATTTCCCTTAGATGATATGAACAAAATAATAGATAAACAGAACAAAATGCTTTTCTAAAACAATACAAAATAACTTTGGCAATCTGCTGTAACTAAAAGGCATATGTACTAGAGAAAATTTTTAATTATTATTTGCAGGTGACATTATTGAGCAAGGAATCCAACAAAAATACATAAAATAGTCTCTACCCTCATGATATCATGTAGTGTTCTTCACAGCTCTTGAAAATTGATTCATTCCTCTCCCTCCACTGAACATATGGGAATAAGTCATATCTATGCACATCTTTACATTTTTTTTTTTTTTTT
>PVKE010023600.1:0-24515 GCA_004027555.1 Craseonycteris thonglongyai | reverse complement strand
TCTTGATTAATGCAGCCCTGAATTCTGTTTCACTTAGATTTGATTCCAAGTGTGCAAGGTCCTTTACTAAAGACTGCCCCTGATCTTCTGGAGGGGCTTTGGATTCTGAGGTGTGCATTGTGTTTGATGTGGTTCTTTTTGCTTTATGCATGAGTCTGTTTTCCCTCTGGGGGTTTGCCTATCAGATGGGCTTCTCTTTTTTCTTTTGGGCTCCGTTGTGGGAGAAGGAGATTTTGGGAGAGGGTTGGGGAAAGAAGACAGCTTCTGTGTCCTGGGGCACTTCAGGTTGCTGTCTTAGCTGTTAGATAGCAGGGTAGTAAAGGTGTGGCCAGGGGTGGGGGCAAGTGAGTAGGAGCTAGGGCGGGCCTGAGACACAATAGCAGATTCCTCTTTCAGCAGGGGAGCTGGTGGTTCAGTGCGGGCGGGGCACAGGAGTTCCAGTCTTTCTCTACTCCTCCTGGCTGCCCCTCCTTCAATCGTATCTGTAAGCCACCCCCGCAGGGCATCACTTGAATGGGCTGGGGCTTGGCAGAGGCCCCAGTCGGCCGCGCAGTCCCGCGCACAGGCAATGACACCGTGGCGACCGGTCAGCAGCCCAGTTGCGTGCGCGGGCTGCAACGCCCTAGAGGCCCTGTGGGTGGGATACTGAAAGCCCAGTTGCGCGCTCACGAGCCGGCAGTAGTGCTGCAGCGGCCCGGTGGGCATGGCGCCGAAAGCCGGTCTTGCACGCAGGCAGCGGCGCTGCGGCGGCCTGGTGAGCAGGGTGCCAAGAGCCTGGTAGCGCGCTGGCGAGCAGGCAGCGGTGTCGCGGCGACCCAGTGGGTGGGGCGCTGAAAGCCCAGATGCGCACTTGCGCGCTGGCAGCGGCGCCACAGCGGCCTGGTGAGCAGGGTGCCAAAAACCCAATTGCGCGCTGGCAAGCAAGCAGCGGTGTCGCGGTGGCCCGGTGGGTTGGGCGCCAAAAGCCCTGTGCGCACAGGCCGTATCTCGGGCGGCAGTTGCTCTATGGTCGATGTCGCACCGGAAACCAATCACGCGCCTTTATGAGAGCCCGTGGTATGTACTCTGAGCCAACTCATCTCTTTGTTTGACATGCAGGGATCCTTCTCTCTCGCGCATCAACATGAAACAACGCTCCTTTCCGCAATGTGGCTGCCGACATGGTTGTATTTTTTCATTTTTATTTTTTGATGAATATTTTGGGAAAACCCGCGAAGCACTGAAGCCACAAACCATGAAGCGCGAGGGAACACTATAACCTAATTTATTTAACCAGTTCCTGACTGCTGGATAGTTGAGTTTTTTGTTGTTGTTTTTTCAGTCCCTTGCTACTGCTACCAGTGTTGAGTAAATAACATTGACCTTCAGCAATTCTGCTGGTGTGTAAATCTACTAGTAAGATAAATTCCCTGAAGCGGAATTGCTGAGGCAAAGGGCCTGTGCTTGTGTCATTTTGATAGAGATTTCCAAATTACCTTCCATAGACATTGCTGCATCTGAGACCCCTACTAGTCTGTGTGTCTGCATTCCCACTGTTTACGCTTTTTCAAATTTTCTAAAATGAGGGTTGAGAAATGCTATCTCAGCATAGTTCTATTTTACATTTTGTTTTTAAAGATTTATTTTATTGTTTTTGACAGAGAGACAGAGACAGAGAGAGACAGAGAGAAGGGGGAGGGTCCACAGCAGTCTCCATAGTTGTAAGTCATCAGTTTTCAACATGGTTTCATTCCATACAGGTGGGCGGGGGCTGTGCAGGGTGGGATCTGGGCTGGGGGCCTCCCACATGAGAAGCACATCCCTTCAAGCCAGGGCCCAAGCCAGGGGGCAAGAACTGAACTGGGGGCCTCCTGCATGGGAAGCACACCCCAGGTCAGTACATGGGTCCACATGGGCAGGGGTTCGATCCTCGGTCCCCAGGACTGTAAAGTGAGCGCTTATTCTGGTGAGCTATCCCGGCTTCCCCTACATTTCTCTTTCATGAGCAAGGTAGAACATGTTTTCCTGTGTTTAGGAACTATTGTATTTAACCAGAGCACAATTATTAAGGGCTCAACATATCTGGGGACAGTGTACTGAAATGTGCAATAATTATTTTATGCATGATGATGATGTCATAAGTTATATTTCTTGGACACTTGCCCAATGTCAGTTCCTGTTCTAAGCCTTAACACAAATGTACTGACCACTCCCCAAAGTCCTATTAGGCAGATAATATTATCATCACCATTTTATAGATGACAAACTGAGTTGTGAAAGGGTTAAGTTACCAATTAAAGGAGGCTTGCCCCGATTTGCCCCCAGGAAGCACAAAGCTGGTATTGGGTAGCAGAGATTGGTGGAGATGGAAATCGAATTAAACAGTTAAGAGGTATGTAGTGGGTAGGGGGTGGAGTATGTGGGAAGTGCTGCAATTTCAGGGAGGTCTGAGAGTATCCCAAAAAAGAAGACATTTGGGCAAAGCTCTGAAGGAGCCCAAGCAGCAAGACATATTCGTATCTGTAACTGGGGAACGCCAGGATGGCGCAGCAGGCTGACAGCTCATCTTGTAGCCCTGGGGTCTGAGGATCAAATCCTGGCCCTGACCCGTGCGGACCCATGTGCTGAACTGGGGTGTGCCCCTAGTTTGGTTCTCACCCAAGTGAGTCTCCCATGTGCAAGGCCTCATGCCAGTTCCTGCCCTGCAAAACCCTGTCCCCACCTGTGGAATGAATCTATGTAGAAAACTAATGACATGCAACTACAGAAACTACTCTGGGCCCTTCCTGTTCTCTCTCTCTCTCTGTCAAAAACAATTACACACACACACACACCTGGTGCATATTATATATATATACATATATATATATGTGTGTGTGTGTGTGTGTGTGTGTGTGTGTGGATATATATGTAAGGGTGTCCCAAAATTCACGCAAGATTTGAATTTTGCGTCATTTGTGCGTTAAAGTGTTGCCAATGAAAAAAAAAAGACAGCGTGACAGCTGACAGTTCAGGGTTATTAAAAATGGAGTGCATGGGGGAGCTGGGATGGCTCAGCGGGTTAAGCACTCGCTTTGAAGCCCCGGAGACCAAGGATTGAGTCCCGGCCCTGGCCCATGCGGACCCACGTGCTGAACTGGGGTGTAGCCCCAGTTCAGTTCTTGCCGGGACCTATGCTGGAGGCTTCTGGCCCAGTAGTTCCTGCCCTGTGCAGCCCCGTGACCACCTGTGGAGTAAAACTATATTAAAAAACTAATGTCAACTGTAGAGACTGCTCTGGGCCCTCCCCTTCTCTCTGTCTCTGTTTCTCTCTGTCAAAAATCAATAAAATCTTTAGAAATAATAAATAAATAAAAATGGAGCGCTACATGACAGAACAACACGTTTTCAGTGTTGAGCAATGAAAATTTACAATTTTTAATTATAAATCTGTTTTCTATCAAAATTACTTCTTGCGTGAATTTTGGGACACCCTTATATGTGTGTGTGTGTGTGTATATATGTATACATGTATATATATGCAGCAGGTATGTTCCAGGAAGGAATAGCCAGCCAATGCAAAGGCCAGCAGATGGGGACATACTTGTATGTGATGTGTTTGTGTAAAGGAAGACAATAGCTGGAGCCCAAGGCAGGAAACAGTTGATCCTAGACCTCTTAGGATCTGGGAGGGCCTCTTCATCTTTCCCTTGGATCCAGAGTGCTGAGTGGAGGTGAGCATTACTGTAGAACCAGGTTAGAGTCATTGCCTGGCGAGGTCTGTGCCTCTTAGCCAGGAGGATTCTGCCCATAGTAGGCGTGGGGAGGGATATCTGTTCCCTCTCATAAGTTGATTGGATGGTAGTTGCAGACTTTTAGGACCTTGTTCCCTGGTTGAGGGTTGAAAGAATGGAGAAGCTGAGCTCTGGGCTCAAGGTGTCACCAGCCCCATCCTCCACTACATCCAGCCCCAGAACACCCCTTCCTGAGTGTGGGGACAGGACTAGAGATGTGTCCCTATGTAGGTTTAATGCTCTCTGTGCATGTCTGGAATTCTTAATGTCTGAACATGGGGTCTCACTTTTTAATTTTGTACTGGTCTCCCCAAATTATGCAGCCAGTCCTGGATATTATTACTTCTGTTTTGTAGGGAAAAAAACAAAGCTGTTGGGAGCACCTAGGAAATAAGAAACAGACTCAAACTGATTTGGGTTGGTTCCAGGATAAGGGCTCTTAACCACTGGCCTAGGCTACACTTGACCTTAGGAGACCCATCAACACTGGCCTAGGCAACACCTGACCTTAGCAGACCTATCAACACTGGCCTAGGCAACACTTAACCTTAGGAGACCCATCAGAAAGACTGGTCCTCTCCTCTCACTCCAGAAAATATAGTAGGCAATATTCTGTCCCACCTTCTTTTCCAAATTAAAGGAAAAATTAGGTAAAATAGCTCCCCAAAGATGTCCACATCCTAATGAATAGGTTACCTTCCATGGTTTAAAAAGGGAAAAAAAAAAGATTTCTTCCTTTACAACTGGGATTCCTTTTCTTTCTTATTATCTATTCATCCATCCATTTTGCCTGGTTGCTATCTTGCACTCAATATATTGAATAGATGTGTGAAAGTGACCATCTTTGTCTTGTTCCTGACCTTCGAGGAAAAGATCTGAGTCTTTCACTGTTGAGTACACTGTTATCTATGGGCTTGTCTTATTTGGCTTGTATCATGTTGTGGTTGAACAATCCTTGCATCTTAAGAGATGGGATGGAGCTGGTGAAAACAGCAAAAACTACACCAATAACCAACCCAGCTCATGTAAAAAGGGGGTAATTTTAAAGATGCAGTTCTTAGGGAACCCAAGGGTAGACAGCTCAGCCAGGACTCATAAGGCACTGAAGTGGATGAGGCGCCAGAAGCCAAACTTCCTTCTGGCCATGTAGCCTTATTCCAGACCTGTCTGTTCATCAGCAAGGCCAGCCCCAACCTATATGACCACCCAGCTAGCCCTTAGTCTGAGTCTTGACTGGATACTGGGAACCATGAGAATCAATCAGCTGAGGCCACGGAGGGGTCCAATCTCATGGAGTAAATATGGTGGCCTGGGAGTAGTTACCCCTACAACTCAAGTACGGGTGGTGGATGGAATTCTCAAGAGTGTTAAGTGTTGGTCAGGCAACTCGAAATGACTCTCACTTCATTTCCTTCCTCTACCTTCTTCCATAATATACTCTTCAAAAAATCAACCTTAAGAACTGACCCTCTCACTCTGACCTACACCCCTTATCACAGATGGACCATCAAAATTATGACCAAAGAGTCAGATACTACAAGAGATAACCAAAAGTCAATAGGCTTTCAATATAAACAAAAGTTCTGAGAAAATGAAAAAACAAGAGTAGTTAAATGAAAAGTACAATTTTCTATTTTAAGAGAATTCAGTCATGTGACATGCAAAGGATTAGAAGGATGTCAAATATGTGACCATCTCTTTTTGTGTCCTGGAGTCACAGACATAACCACCCTAAACTGGATATAGTACAACCCACAGCAGAGCCAACTTGGCACCTGGCTGAATATCTCTGGTCATGATAGAATTATATGCATGTTTAAAAATGACTTCCCAATTTATCTGGGATACCTGCCAAATTGCCTGGGATGAGGTTTCTGGTCATGAGGTCAGGTTAAATAAAAAGGAAACAACTCCCCTGAGGATAAATATCTTTTAACCCAGGGAAGATTTAAGAATACAAACTTTAATGAAATTCTAAACCTTAGTATTAATACTGTTATGTTAAGGCATCATTACTGACAGAATTTCATATTTAAGTAAGATTAAACTTAAAAATGCCAACTCAATTAATTAAAATATACTTGTCAAGTTTAAAAATACTATTGGAAAGTGTTTTAATTTATAAATGCAGTTAAAAATGTGGAACCATGTAGTATTAAAAGACTCCTTAGGGAGATGCCAGGATAGCTCAATAGGTTGAGTGCCTGTCTCGCAACCTCGAGGTTCAGGGATAGAATCCCAGCTCCAGCCCATGCAAACCCACATCTTGAACTTCGGCACAACTGGTAACCATCGGGATGGAGAAGGTGCTCACTTCCTGTGAGGGAGGACCCCAGTTTGGTTCTGCCTAATGTGGCCCCACATCCATCTGTGTGGAATTAAACTTTGTCAAAAACCTAATGATGTACAACTATGGAGACTGCTCTGGGACCTCCCCTCTTCTCTCTCTCATCTTTTCTTAAAAATAAATTAAATCTAAAAAAAAAAAAAAAGTCCTTAGAAGTAATTGTTGCAATATGCAGGACTTAAGAATGAAATAAGATTTGTAAGCCAAACTTAAAGATCTAAGAAGGCATTCAGTTTTTGGATTTACAATAAAAAAAACAACCCAAAAAACTCTTTATTTAATATACCCAAACACTTAAAATTGACAGAAGAGATTGAGAAATATCTTATTTTTAACTTTATTTTTATTGTTGACACTATTACAGATAGATAAAACGACCACCACCATAGTAACAAACCAAAAACTTGTGCACAGAAACAAGATGAAAGAATATATCAAGATGTTAACTAGTCTTTAGATGGTGAAAATATGGGTGAGTTTCTCTTCTACATTTTTGCAACTTCAAAGTTTTGATAATGAACATGTTCTGTTTATAGTAAAAATAAATGTAATAAAGGTGGATTACCAAAACACTATGATAAAGATCATTCAAGGACAGCAAGACAAAATATTTAACCATAATTCCACAACCACACAACTATTTCTTGTTTTCCATATTTCTTCCCATCTTTGACTCTATGCATACTTATCATTAACACCCTAATTATCACAGACTGGTGTACAGATAGAGATGTTAACAGGAGTTGTTAAGTGTTGGGAATATAGGTGAATTTCTTTTCTTCTATTTTATTTATTCCCAAATGTGTATTTGTAATGGAAAAATACATACATAAGATTTAATACCAAAAACACCAAAGATCATTCAAGGAATTTGATACAAAATATTTAACCATAATCGCACAATGACAACACTATTTTAATTACTTTCCATAATCTTTTCACCTTAGACTTTATGCATACATATTCAACACTATCATAATCACAAGCTTGTGCACCAAAACAAGATGGAGGAAACAGATCAAGATGTTAACAGTAGTTGTTGGGTGTTGGAAAGATGGGTGATTATTTTTCCCTTTTCTAATTTACTGTATTTCCAATCTTTCCTCTGGGTATGTATTATGGTTATAATAGAAACAAACATAATAAACTTTATCAGAACACTATTATAAGGAGATCTAAAACATTACAATGAACGTGTTTAACAATAATTCCACTAAGATAATGTAATAGCTATTTTGAATACACAGTTTGACAGTTATAATCAGAAACCTGTGCACAAAAACTAGAATAAACAATACACTGAAGGGTATCTGTCTTTGAATGGTAGGAATATGGGATTTTTTTCCTCCACTTTTCTGTATTTTCCAAGTATCTGATAATGAGTTCAAATTATGTTCACAAGGAAATGTGATTATAAACTTTTTAGTAACACTATCATAAAGAACATCAGGAATTTAAGAAAATAATACTTCACTAGAAGCCTACAACACAACAGCTTTTGACTATAAGCATACACTTTTAAACAGTTATAATAGTATAAATATAATTGTGTCCTGCTTTTCCCATTCTGTAAATATATTTCCACATTGCTAAATAATTCTTCTGATTATCATTTTTAATCAGGTGCATAACAGTCCACAGATATGCTCAATTAATCATTCTTTGTTTGGCATCTAAGTTGTTCCTAATTTTTCACTAACAAGGTTGGAATGGACACCCAATAGCGGGCAAGCTGCTCTCTGAAAAGGTTCCATCAATTAAACCTGCCAACAGTGACGCCTCAACAAAGTCAGCAAAGGTTTCCATTTCATGGGTCTCTTCTGATGCAGTGCCTGACTGCTCCCATTTTCCTGGATGTCCTTTCCAACCTTTGACTATGCAGCTGGTTCTCACCTACACCATGCCATCAACATAGCCCCTTCTAAATTGTCCAGGATGTCCTGCTCAATTCATTCTCACCAGCCTGGTCTTCCAATCCCTGTTTCTGTTTCCTTCTGTCAGCTTCCTCACCCTCTTAAAGTTTGGTGACATATTAGGACTTCCTTCTTTGGCTTAGTCCTGTCTGCTTCATGCTCTCACTCTACAACTTCCCTCAACTTTGGCATTCCCAGCAGTTCTGCCTCACTCTCCTGGAGCCCTAACTGTGGATCCAGAAGAGATTTAGACACATTTCCTCAGCAGGTATTTTAATTTCACTTGTTCAAATGATATGCTCTATGTTTTGCTCACTTCTTCCACAGATCCACTTTTTCAAAAATTTTTTTAATTAAAAAAATTTTTTTCAGCCAACTCAAAGCCAAAAATTTATGCAAGGGGAGGGGAAGCAAAAGGAGCACAGGTGGTCCACAGAACAAGACACAGGAAACCTCAAGCCATGAGGTTATTTTGTGATTAAGTGGAAAACAGATCAGACAAACATGACATTCTAATGGAGAGCTCAGAAATACTTAGGAGGGCTGAAAGAAGGAACACATGGTAACAAAACAAATTAAGGCTGCCAGGGAACCTGAGTCCATGTTAAGCTTGGATTGACTGTAAAGAAAGCTTTTTTTTTTTTAATTAAAAAAATGCAAGTTAGATATGGGGTTAAAGGGTAAGACAGTTGAAGACAAGAATTTAGTTGAGTGATAGAAAGTTCTAAGGATACTAGCTCCTGGGCACCCAGGGTACAAACTGACTTTGTGGCAGTACTTACTAACAAAGCCACACTGCTACTTGTCACTTAAGGCAGGAAGCGCACAAACAAAGTGATGAAAGTCATTAGCCTGCATCCTTATTTACAACATGAGAGCCTCTCCCTATGGTTCTCAACCTTCATTAGGCACTATTGTGATCTAGTGATGGTTGCAACCCACTCTTCAAAAGCAAAGAAGTAAGATTTACCAGGAAAAGCTTCAGCTTTTGTGAATTCACTATCAAACACACATTAAGTTGGTTATATAAAATAACAAAACTTGTAATATTTTTGCATGAGAATCACTGCAAGGTACGATGTGGCAACTGATCAATTTGGGTCACAAAAGGTCAATACACATATTATAAAGGCTTATACAGCATTAGGTTACAAAGTGTTGGTGTAGACACAATGGCTGAAAAACTCAAAGCACTTCTCTTTTCAAACAGCCAAGAGTAAGACATTTTCTCTTTCATGCCTACACCTTTACAAGAATATTTAAGAGTAAGGAACAACACATAGTCAATTACTCAAAAAAAGGGAAGTTAAAATAATGCAGAATAAATCTTAGGACCTAAAATGCCTACGAATATATTCTAAGTTGTTGCTCTTTTCCTCTTCAAAAAACAAAAACACCAGAGTACCAGGTAAGGTACCTCTGCATGGTAAACTGTAACTGTGTATCATATTAAGTCCAAGTATTAGTGATTACTATTTTGCTGATTTGCTATTTTATACACATCTCAGGAAACATATATAGGTTACAGAAGTGTCATTTACAGATTCTTGGGACAATTTCTGTAGTCTCAGACTCCTGGGGTTTCTCCTCAATCTGATTACTTGGTTGAAAGGTAAGTTATGTGCTAGGGCTTTTCCACATGCATACGTTTGATGGGGGAGATCTAAGACTGAAGGAATCTCCACCTCCAGTTTCTTTCCAGTCTGAGTTACCTGATGTTAAGTCAGGTGTATGTACACACTAAGGGAAGTTTACTTCTGACATTACTATGTGTATGTGCTGCCGAAGCAAGCACAGCTTCTGACATTATTATGGGTTGGTTCAAATTCTCTGTGGTATAGTAAGAGTCAAATTATAAGTAAAGGGGTTTTCCAAACTTTACACTTGTGTTCTCAGCCAGTATGGGTATTCTGGTGTCTAGCAAGTGACAGGCGATCAATGAAGAGTTGCCCACAGACATCACACTTGAAGTACTTGTCGTCAGCCCTATCACTGTTACCAGTGCTGGTACTGGCATGTTCAGTGTAGTGTGAGCTTTCCCCACAGACATTTCCAGGCTCAAATATTATCACCCTGGCATGGGTTTTCAGGTGCTCACCATAGGCCAAGTTGGAAGTGAAGGTTTCTGCACATTCCCGGCAGTCATAGTATGGTTCTTCAATCTGAATCTCTTCATCTTCATCTTCTTCCTCTGGGTCTTCAATCCCTGCACCATCAGGTTCATCAGCATCTCCCTCTGGCTCTTCAGCCTTTCCCTCTGGCTCTTCTGCTCTTTCTTCGGGGTCTTCAATCCCCATAGCATCCGGTTCATCAGCATCCTCGTTGGGCTGTTCGGCCTCTCCATTGGGCTGCTCAGCCTCCCCATTCGGCTCGGCAGCTTCCCCTTCTGGCCCTCCAGCCTCTCCATTGGGCTCAGCAGCCTCCACGTTGGGCTCAGCGGCCTCCACATTGGGCTCGGTGGCCTCCACCTCTGGCTCAGAGGCCTCCACATTTGAACTCTGGATCCTCAGAACTTCTCTTTGAACAAGGACATTGGCTTCAGCTTCCTGGGCTGCTGCATCTTCCTCCTCAACATGAAGCTTCTGATGTTTAATGAGAATTGTGTTATGAATAAAGGACTTTCCACAGTCCTTGCACTCAAAGAATGGTGAATCTCTTCTGGGGGGCTGAGTAAGAAATGAGGTATGAACAAAGGAAGCTCCATAATCATAGGGCTCTTCTTTCTTATGAACTCTCATGTGCTCCCTCAGATCTGACTGGTTGGAGAAGGACTCCCCACAGGTTTCACATTCATAGTGCTTCTCTTCAGTTTCACTTCTCTGTAGCTCAGTGAGGGCTAAGCCTGGACTGACAGCATCATCACTGCCCTGCCCCTGTGCTGAAGGGTTCTCTCCAATGTGAACTATCATGTGCTCTTCAAGGATAGACCCGTGGATGAACTGTAGTCCACACACATAGCACTGAAGGAATAGCCCTGTTAGAGGTCTCTTCTGTGGGGCACTAGGCCTCTGTGGGTTAATGACCAAGGGTTGCATAAAAGGCTCATCATACCTCCTCTGGCCATAAAATTGATCTTGCTCATGGATTTTCTGATGTTCAAAAAGGAATGAACTATGAACAAAAGATTCCCCACATGCCGGGCACTCATAGAGCTGCTCCCCAGTATAATCTCTCTGATATTCGCTGACAGAATGGGTATGAATCACAGACTGTGTGTACTCTCGAGTATTGACGAGATACTCTCTTCTGTTATGAACTTTCTGGTGGTCCTTGAGGTCTGCACGATCTGCAAAGCCCAGGCCACAGTCTTTACATCCATAGATTGAATCCTCAGGGTCTTCCTGGTCTTCCTGGTTATCCAGGTCGTCCTGGTCATCCTGCTCATCCTCCAGAAGCTCATCTTGCTGAGGTTCTTCCTGCCGAGGCCCATCAAGACTTACACCCTGAATAACAGAGACTCCAAAGGGTTTCCCCTCATGGAACTCCTCCTGAGAATAGATTTTCCGATGTGTACCAAGGTCTTCAACAGTAGGAAAGGACTGCCCACAGTCCTTACATTCTTGGCACACTGGCTGTTGGCTGCAGCTGGTCTGCCCTGGCTGTTGGCTGTGACTTGCCTGAGTTGGCTGTTGGCTGTGACTTGCCTGAGCTGGCTGTTGGCTGTGACTTGCCTGAGCTGGCTGTTGGCTGTGACTTGCCTGAGCTGGCTGTTGGCTGTGACTTACCTGAGCTGGCTGTTGGCTATAACTCACTTCCACAGGCTGTTGGCTATAACTTTCCTGTATGGGCTGTTGGCTGTCACTTACTTGCACAGGCTGTTGGCTGTCACTTGCCTGTGTTGGCTGTTGGCTGTCACTTGCCTGTGCTGGCTGTTGGCTATCACTTGCCTGCGCTGGCTGTTGGCTGTCACTTGCCTGCGCTGGCTGTTGGCTGTCACTTGCTTGCACTGGCTGTTGGTTATTATTTATCTGTGCTGGTTGTTGACTGTAACTTGTCTGTGCTGGCTGTTGGCTATAACTTGCCTGTGCTGGCTGTTGGCTGTAACTCATCCCCACTGGCTGTTGAGCATAACTTGTCTGTACTAGCTGTTGAATGTAACTCATCTCAGCATAACTCGTCTGAGGGTCAGTGGAGATTAAGCTGTGAATAACAGATCGTTCATAGTTTTTACTTCCAGAGGGCTTCTTTCTATTGTGAATTTTCTGATGCTCATTGAGGTCAGAGCTATGAACAAAGGACTCTCCACACTCTGGACATTCATAACATTTCTCTCTAGGGCGAAATGTTTGAGGTTCACCACGACGTACGGAGTGAATTACAGAGGTCTCCAGGTTCCTGTGCTCAATGTTTTTCTTCTTAGCGTGGGCCTTCTGATGTTCACGGTCATTTGAGATGGAAACGGATGAGTGGCCGTCCTTCTTAAACTCACTAGCTCCCTCTCCAGTAAGAGGGAGGGGGGGTTCAGTATAGGGTACACTGCGTATAACAGAGTTCTTATAGTTCTTATTCTTACCCCCTTCCTCAGGGTTCTTTCTGGCAGGAGTTTTCTGTTGCTTATCATGAAAGTCTGAGATACAAATGGAGGACTCTCCCTTCTCATTACGTTCAAGAAGTTCATATCCTTTTAGACTTTTGGGAGGGTTGAAAGTAGCTAGGCTGTGGATAACAGACATCTCATATTTTTTTCCTCCAGAGGTATTTTCTCCAGCATGGACTTTCTGATGTTCAGTAACATTTGAGCTCTGAATGGTAGACTCTACAATTACTTTTAGTTTACTGGGCCCCACTGCACTGTGACTTTTCTGAGCTTCAGTAGAGGCTAAGCTATGAATTACAGACCTCTCATATAATTTCCTCTCACAGACATTTTCTTTAGCATGAAATTTCTGGTCGTCATCAGGGTTAGAGCTAATGGTGAAAGCCTTCTCGTCCTCGTTTTCAGGTGGTCTTGTTATTGTATGACTCTTCTGAGATTCAGTGAAGGGCACGCTATGAATGACAGACTTCTCATACCTCCTGCTTTCATAGAGGTTCTTTCGAGAATAAATTTTCTGATGCTTACTGAGGTCTGAGCTTTGCCTAAAGGCATTCCTACCATCTTTAAAATCATACAGCTTCTCTTTTGAGTAAGTTTTCTGCCGCCTTTTAAGGGACTGACCAGGAATAAAGGTTTCCTCACAAAATTTACCCTTATTTTCAAATAGCTTTGCTCTAGTATGGATCTTCTGATGTTCTTTCAGAGATGAGCTATGATGGAAGGTCTCCCCACACACTTTACATTCGTACATTTTCTCTTTAGCATACATTTTATGAAGCTCATTAAGTGTTGGACTGAGTTTAAAGGCTTCCCCACGCTCACTACCTTTGTTGTCTCTACCATGGGTTATCTGATGGTCAATCAGAGCAGAACTATGAAGGAAGGTTTCCTTACACACCTTACACTCATAGAATTTATCCTTTCCATACATTTTCTGAAGCTCGCTAAAGGTTGGGCTAGGCATGAAGGGCTCTTCATACTCATCATTACATTCTGTGATATAGTCTCTAGCATGACTTTTCCTATGTTCAGCAAGGGCAGCACTTCTATTGAAGGTTTCCCCACACTCCTTACATTCAAAGCGTTTCCCTCTAACCTGCCTTTTCTGAACCTCACTGACAGCCACACTATGAATAAAGGATTCACCATACTCATACAGATTCTCTCTAGTATGCATGATTTGATGTTCAACAAATTCTGAAATCACACTGAAAGCCCTCCCACACTCATCACACACATAGGGCATTGCCCCAAAATCAAGTGGCTGCGACGCGGTGAAGGAAGGAGAGCCAAGGCTACCCATGCTCGTGGCTTTTCTCATTTCACTACATTCAAAGGGCCTCTTCCTTGGACAGCTTTTGTGATCATGAATTGAGCCCTTCCCATCTGTGTCAAATTGATAGCGCCTTTTTCTTTCAAGAACTCTCTTTTTAGAAACAAGATTTGAGTTACAATTAAAGCCTCCCCCGAAGGCACTCCCTACATAGCCCCTTTCCTGAATCACAGATTCCCTCTTGTTGAATGAAACTTCTTTCCAATCATTATCTGGCCTTCGGGGGAACCTTGGTGACCGATCATTAGATTCCCTCACCCTCCCCGATTTGGAGTTGCGTGATACGTCCTTGATGAATTTTTCCATTATCACCCCATGGGAAGATTCATCTTCACAAATTCCCCGTCGATGGGTTGACTTTTTGGTTTCAGGCATAGTTTTCAGACCTGAAAAGAAACCCCAAATGTAAATACTCCCTAGTCCCTGTACTTGTTCAAAATAACAGGACTTCTGTGATGGTGGTGTGAATATAAACTGTAAAAGGTTTATCAGTACAGCAGGTCCTCGAATAACGTCATTTCGTTCAACGTTGTTTCAACACTGATGAGATCCCGTAGGACGTTAACTCTGTTTTTATCAATTAGCCTATGGTAAAATTGGTTTCGTTAGACGTTGTTTCACGTAAAGTCGCAGAACCTATGGACAACATTAAGTGAGGACTTACTGTATGTATATATATATATCGCCCATCTCATTGATTCAAGTGGCCATTGTGTAAAATCTGCCTAGTGTTTACCTCGACTGGTGCTTGGGTAGGCACTTCTCTTAGACCTTGATGAATGGCCCTGTGTCATGTGGGAGTGGCCATCGTCTTCAGCAAGCTGAACCCCTGTTCACAAGAATAATACAATAGCGCATACTTAAGTTGGAGACCAAGATTCATTATCATAAACTGATGCTTGTCTTTCTCTGAGCCACTAAATATAAAGTAGCCCATACCCAATCTTTTGGATGTCTTCTATTTACAGTCTCATTTCCTTACTCTCATTCTTCAGCCCATTCTAATACAAATTTTAATTAATTATCCTGACTCCACCCATAAATTTGTACAAATACTTCCACATGTCCCTGAATTCAGTGCATCTTTTAGTCTCACCTTCTTACAGCCATTTCTTAAATCTTGATAACCTCTTTTTCACTGGCCTCTATGGTTTTCCTACTTCTTGACATTTGTTTTTCCACCTGTTCTCCAAACACTAGAGTTCCTCAAGGCTCTACTGCTTTATACAACACTCTCGGCATAGCTTTCGCTTCCCAGTGCCAGACCTACAGAGCCAACTGCCTACTAGAACTTGAACTAATTGTCTTTTAGGAGAGCACAAACTAGAACTAAGGATCCCATTCTAAATATGTATTTAAAAATCTCTGCAATCACCACTCTAGAGAAAGTATCAACTCCTGTGACAAGAGTCCTCTTGTTCCCTCCAACCCTATAGAATATATTCTTCACCCAGAGCCAGATTTCTTAAAGAGTACAAATCTCATCATTTACTCTTCTACTTGAAAACTTTCAATGGCTTCTTATTACTCTTAAAGTACTAATATATTAACATGGATGCTAATATCCTGCAGCCTGAAGAGTAGCGAGACAAAATGCTCCACAGATTGGACAAGTAGTTGCTCACCTAATGAGAGCAGCTTCCTGTAGTTCTCCATGTTGTCCTGAATTGGGTTCTGAGGCTCCCTGTCCTCAGTCAGGTCTACAACATCCTGGTATGACAGTGAATCCTAAAACAGAAAACACAGATCTCTCAATGGAGTTTGTTCCCATGAGCATCCAAAGAGAGAATACTGGCGACATGGGAGTTACACATACAAAGGTGTGTAGAAAGTGCTCACAGCGTTTGGGTTCTGAGTGATCCAAGTCAAGTTTTACTAGGGACCTACTTTGTACCTACCTTGGTGCTATATTCTGAGGAAGATCCAAAAGACGTATGACACATATTCCTTGCCCTCATGCAGCTTATAATTTGGTTGGAGAGAAAAGACTCATGAAACAATTAGAGAACAATAAACAATAAAGTGGGGTACAGATAATCAGTGATAAACGAGTTTAGTAGAGGGACAGTTCAGGGTGGGCTGGAATAGTGAGCAAAGACTTTGCAGAGGGCCATGGGTGGGGCATTAAGTGGTGGGTAAGATTTCTGAAAGACAGACAGGGACTGGTAGGAAAGTTTTAACAGGTTAATTATCAACTACGCATGGCATATGTGGGGAACAGAATAGAAAATGTGTTTTAGCAAACATCTGGTCAGGAAGTGACTTAAGCTTCCCTTCCCAGTCCTCCCCCTCTACAGCCTCCACATACCCCCCATTGTACAACATGACTACACGTGGGCCTTTCTAGTTGTGCAGAAGTTCCAAATAACCCAAGAATAACTTTAAGCACTGAGTGCCTCCATTTTTATAGTTGACTTATTTGCTTTAATAAATACTTTCCTAAAAAGCCTTTAAAATTTCTTGCATCACTCAGGAGAGGCTGCTATGTAGACTCTTACGGAACCCTTTCTTGTGGCAGTACTAGAACATTACTGTTGTCAGAATTGTGCTCTTAGAGAGTACAGTACCAAGGCCAGAAGACAGACTCAAGGAGGGAGATGCTGGGGAGCCAAGAAAGCTTGAGAGCTAAAGGACAACTACACCCTTTATGAGTCTTGCAGCCTTGGGAACAGAAATCTTTCTGAGCCTCAGGTTCATCTGTAAAATGGAGATAAGGGCATCCGCCCCTTATAGGTAAGGAATTTCTGCAATTGCTGTGTTGTTTAAACATTAAGAAAAAAAAAAAAAGTAAAGAAAATGTGTATTATTAGTCTAAACTATTATATGAAGATACTCTAATTTTAAATTTATTATAGTCTCATTGCCAGGACATTACAGCATGTGGAAAATGTGTATTATTAGTCTAAACTATTACATGAAGATACTTTAATTTTAAATTTACTATAGTCCCATTGCCAGGACATTATAGTATGTGGAAATATAACAAAAGAAAAAAGTGTTTGAACATTTCAGTGCATATCCTATTGATAAAAATAAATAGGCAAGAAAATACATACATACATACATAGGCAAAGGCACTGGGACTTAAAAGCCTCATTTATGCACCTGCCAACATCCAGTAAAAGCAAAAACCACCAAAACTAAGCAGAGCTTCCAAAGTGAAACTCTAGGTTAGGGCTGAGAACTAATGGAACAACTGAGCCCTGAAAGCTCAAGAGGCAATGCAGACTTGGTACAGGTACCACCTGTACAGCTAACTTGCATCACTCTTGTTGCTCAAAAGGCAAGTTCCTCAAGAGCAGGAGTGCCACTGTGTGCGGGTTTGTGATAACGCTTGCTAGGGTCTCAGCCCTGATTTGCTGTGATGCAGTAAGGGGCAGATATGTCTGCAAGGGAGTAAATCAGAACTGCTTATTTGGGAGCTGGCAGGGAGGACATGAGGTCAAGAGCTAGGAGGGCTGACAGAGTCAGGAGATTCACAAACTCTGGTGCTGACAGACCCCAAGGGCAATGGCAAAAGGGAAGAGGTATGTTTCATCTTTGTCTCCATTTGCCTAATCACCAAAAATGTTCTCTGAATTTTGAACTATATTGTTCCTGTTTAAAAAAAATGATGTTGTGATTTAAAATTTTTAATCTATTGCAAGTAGATCGCCCTAAATCTTGTCTACTAGGCATCTATAATCAACAGTTGATGTGAATGTGCACAGGCTGCAGGCAAGCCCACCTGAACAGGTGCTGACTGGGGATAGTACTAGTACAATTCAGCTTTATGACATGACCTGTATGCATGAACCATTAAGACACTTACACATCATGCTCAAAGGTGAGAATTTCCTGTTCTGTACACCCCCAAAATGCAATTTATACCTTCAGTTGCTACTGTTTCTACCATTCTGAGTTAGTAGGAATCAGTGGATTCCACACCTTTTGACTACATAGACATGGGCCAACTCTTCAGTGTCATGGAAGGATGTTTCAAAAACATAACAAAACAAGACAAAATCCAACTATCAAGCTCCTATTATCTTCATTTCCTATGAGAATTTTAACACCCCAAAATAAGGACACTTGCATTTCTCATTTCCCCACAGATCATTGAAAACGTCTCTGCCTCAAAGAAGAGTGGTCAGAAACCACTGAAAGACCTTCACAGGTGGATATGCATGCCAAAGAGGCTTCTTAAAAAATCAAGTTAAAGTTTCTAAGATTAAAATTTTTATGTAGATTCCTGAAAGTTTGGTCAATTTGATTTCTCAAAATAAGAAGTCAAAATTAGTGACAAACTGGGAAAGCCAGGATAGGATGGCTCAGTGGGTTAAGTGCTCACTTTGCAGCCCTATGGACCGAGGATCGAATCCTGGCCCTGTCCCTTGCGGATCCATATGCTGAACTGAGGTGTACTTCCCATGCGGGAGGCCCCCAGTTCAGTTCTCACCCCTCAGTTTGGCACCTGGCTCGAGGGGGCATGCCTCCCATGCGGGAGGCCACCAGTCCAGTTCTCACCCTACAAGGCCCCCACACACCTGTGTGGAATGAAACCATGTTGGAAACTGATGACGTATAACTATGGAGACTACTCTGGGGCCTCCCCCTTCTCTCTCTCTGTCAAATATAATGAAATAAATCTTAAAAGAAAAATTAGTGACAAACTAAGTGTGCTGTAAACTAAAGTTATCTCTAGTACAACAAGGACATAACCCACATTAAGGCTTAAGGACATGAGTCACCTCTGACCCTGCCCACCTTCTACATACCCTTCCCCATCAGCTATTGCTACTTTATAAGCTCCACCTACCACTCCTCATAGTCACCTGCTGTCCTGCCTGCCTTCAGAATTCAAAGCCCTCCAGTACCTGACCCTGCCTTATAAATCACAACATAGAAGACACTATTAATACCTCTCAGTGCACTGGGAATAGACCTAAGTAAGCTCTTTGCTCAGCTACAGGAAATCACTGACCAGCCCTCTACCCACACTTCTAGGCAATCTTGCACCTCATTCCGTGTTCTAGGCGACATGGCTTTTCAGTTCCTGCTTCAGGGTCTTTACCAGGACTTTCCCAAATGTCTAGGGTCCCATCACCCTGATGCTTCACCTGGCAATAGCTCCTCTTCCTTCACATATCAAGTGTTACTGCCTTTAAGACATTGTCATTCAAATCCAAATCAAGACATGTCAGTTTCTATTTTTCCTTAAGAGCACATACAATATTTACATGGAAATTGACATGCATTTGTTGAATGCCATTCTATGGTATAAGACTGAAAGTAAGCCAGCAGGACTTACTCCCCAAGGTTTGACCTAGGTAGGTGCTTAATTGTAAAAGGAGATGCAGGCTCAGTGCACTGGACTCTTCCTTCCTTTAGAAGCCCTGTTCATGCTGTGGCCCTCCTCCATACTGCCACATCAAAAGTGACAATCCTCCTGAAGGGTCAGCTCAAATCCTATGTCCTTTTTCCCCTTCACCAGTTTCCTAAGTACACTGCCTCTTAAAATGATTGCCATAAGTGCTGGCATTTAGGGTGTGCCTACCATGTGCCAGGCATAGTATTAAGTACTTCACATATATGCATGCATCTACTGATGAGGCTATCATCACACCCATTTTACAGATGAGAAAACTGAGGTTCAGCTTAGTTAAGTAAATGGTCCAAGGCTGCACAGCTAGCAGGTGGTAGGGCTGGACTTTAAACCTAGCTCTTGTCAGCTCCAGAGGCTTTGCTCTCTTTCCAGTCTGCTTTGTGGATTTGCAACTTTCCTGACTCCTTACTGAGGACCAGAGAAATCTCCAGAATCACTCTGCTTCCCTGGTCCACTAGGAAACAGCTAATGTGATCAATACCATATGACACAAATGCAAAGTGGAAAAGAGTTCCTCTGACTACATGGATGAATCAGGAAATAAGCAGCAGTCACCCTGCCACTGGTCACCTCTAGGGAGTAACTGGGGCTCTCTCCATACCTAGGTAGGTAGGATCTGAGAGGATGGATATATGACCCTCTTGGGAAAGAGGCATCTCTGGTATGAAATGATGGCCTTTCCAGAGAGGACACCTGAACATACCTGGGATCGCAACTCAAAATCCATCATGGAGTCCCTACGTCTGTGCCCTCTTTCCATTGCAAAAGGTTTCTCCATCACAGGAAGGGAACGATCCCGTTGGGAAAGTCCTGAGGAACGAAAAAGTACCATGAAAAAACAAGGCCCTGCAGCCTAGCACCTGCACTGGGAAAGGCCAGAGCACAGGACTTACTGCTTCTGGGGCTCCTGGTGTATGACCAGCGGTCTCGAAATTCCAGGTCCCTGCTTCTGCCCCTCCGGTCCCACTCCCAGTCCCGGTCCCGGTTTCGCTCCCAGTCCCGGTCTCGCTCCCAGTCCCGGTCTCGCTCCCAGTCCCGGTCTCGCTCCCAGTCCCGATCTCGCTCCCAGTCCCGGTCTCGCTCCCAGTCTTGGTCTCGCTCCCAGTCCCGGTGTCGCTCCCAGTCCCGGTGTCGGTCCCGGTGTCGCTCCCAGTCCCGGTTCCGGTCCCAGTCATGGTGTCGGTCACGATCCCATTCCTGGTCCCAGTCCCGGTCCCGGTTCCCTGAGGAAACCAGATATTCAAGGAGTTAAGAGTGCTCAGACACAAGTGGTCGCTCTCCATGTGCACAGCCCCTTTGAGGGGAACACCATCCTAGCTACTCCCTTTAAGAGACAGATCCCAAATCCAGGTCTCCAGACACCCAAGGGCCACCTGGACTCTTCACATTATCCTGGACCTGGAGCACTGTTTCTAGAGGCTTCCCCTAAGTGGGGTTTGCTTCAGAGCAAGTTCTAAAGCTAAGTTTGGAAGCTCAGTCTCAGTTCAGACAGTTCTGGCGGTTTCCCAGTTCCTACACAGTGGTCAAGTGACATTCAGGAGAATTGACCTCGGACCTTCTGCTGTTTGGCTAAGCAATCTTTTTTTATTTTTTTCAAAGATTTAGGGGAAGCCGGGGTGGCTCAGAGGGTTAAGCACTTGCTTTGTAGCTCCAGGGTCTGAGGATCAAATCCCTGCCCCAGTCAGTGCATAAGACAAGCAACTGCTGAGCTATCTGGGCATCCCTACTCCAGCCAATCTTAATGTGTGCATTATTCCACTTATAAGATACATGCCCTCCCCAAAAGCAATGCTCCTCTTAAAAGTTCATTGAAGAATCTTTAACAAATAGCTTTAGAGGCAAAGGAGTGACAGACTGGGGAGGCTGTGGGCAAGCCTGCTGCAAATTTCTAAAAGCTTTAAATATTTCCTGTCATCTGAAAATAATATTGTATTTTGTGCCATACAATAATTATCGGCCTTAATCTAAAAATGTAACATTATGACATTAATGCATTTTGCACTCAGATGTCTGAGAAAAAGCAGGTGCTCTGCAGCGCAGGCCTCAGTGAGGTCTTGATGCCTGTTGTGCAATGCAGCAAACTCTCAAGAGAAAACTAGGCTAAAGTTTGTGAATGCGCCCCAATAGGTGGCATGACCTGACAGGTTTACTCACTGTAGAAATAGGCAGGGCGTGGCGGTGGGGACTCTGCTCCCTTCCGGCTCATGCTCTCTTCACTGTGAACGTCACTGTTGTTGTCTAAAGACATCAGATAACAACTTAACACCTTATCATCTCTTGCCTATACTCTCACAACAGTTTCCCAAGTGGAGAAGTAGAGTCTATCCTCACCCCCAGTGCACTATCCCACCTCTAGAAGAAGCTGGAGTAACTGGAGCCTCAGGCCTCAGCTCCCTACCACTTCTGGATAGGAACATGGCAGCAACCACTACCTCACCTCAAACTGCAACCATCTATATCTTTCTGAGGTACCACACACCCCAGGTTTTACAAGAGGGAGCATGGACTAAGGCATGAGGCACATGGAGGCTCTCCAGTTCTTCATGGAACCCCCTTCAATGAAATATCACCTTTCTCTCAAACCTTAGGGCAATGGTTTTTAACTGGATGATTCTGCTCCCCAGGGGACACTGAAATGTCATGTTTGATTGTCATAGATGGGGAAGGCAGTGCAACAGGCATCTTGTGGGCAGTGAGGCCAGGGTGCCACTGAATACCCCATTAAAGGACAGCCCTCCCTCCCATGAAAAAAAATGATTAGCTCAGGACATGAGCAGTGCCAAGGCTGAGAAGCCCAGGGAGCTCATGACTGACCACTCAGTGACTTCAGTCATACTCTCATCAGTCTTACCTTCTGGCTCATACATCTCCTTGTAACTTTCCAGCAGAGTAAATAGCTTTTCACAGCTCTGTGGCTTTTTTGCTTGCACCTTGATCCTTTCTGGGAGGATGGTCAGGTACTGCTCAAGGAACAAGAGCTCAACAATCTCCTCCTTGCTGTGAGTCTCCGGCTGCAACCAATCAAGGCAGAGGTTTCAGAGTTTGATCAGGATCTTCCGATGGCCAACAAATTCCACGTAGAGGAAATTCCGAAACCTCTGATGAAAGAAGTCAGAGTCAGTCGTGCTTTCTATGATGGCATCCGGCTCCTTAGTCAAGTCACTGTCTAGTTCATATAGATCTGGGGCCCCAAGACCTCTTGGATTTGTTGGCAGACAAGTACTTTGGAGGCAGCATTTTTCTAAGTAAAATTTTCAGTGGAAGAACCAAACATGAGTCAACAGGAAAGATGCAGCAGCCTATAACAGTCAGTAATCAGGGACCTGTAGATCGTAAGGAGATATACACATGTCCCAGAAGTTGAAGACCAGGCAGCACTGTGGGGGTGCCCTACAAGGGGCATCAACACTACTTTGTGAACAGGTCAAGAGGGGAGAGATGCATAAATCCCCCATACACAGATGCACACACAGGACACCAAGTGTGCCTCAGCAAAGGAGTCACAGGCATGACCTCTGGGCATCATTTAGACCCTAGTTGAAGAGTTAGTCTTGCTACTTTTTTTGTGTGACCCTGGACAACTTATTCAATGTCCTGGAGTCTGTCCCCAAATTTTCAAATATAGAAAAATAGTACTCCCCTCCCTTTTAGAACTGTGAAGCTTAAATAAGTGAATATACCTACAAGGTTTAACTACCCAATGCCCAGCATAGAGCTAGCTCAAGGTGATAGTCATTCTAAAACTAAATGTCAATTTGTTTCTTAACAAAAATGGACAGAGAGGGAATGAGGGGTTGTGGGCCAATCGTGCCATTCCCACGCATTTCTTCCCTTAACATCATTGTTAAGGCAGTATACAACATTAAGGCCAGTAGAAGACAGAAGACCATGTAAAAATGTCAGAAGTGCTTAGTTCTGAGAATGTGATTTCAGGTGCTCTTATTTTGTCTTCATCAACAATCTCTCTGCAGCCAAACTGGTTTATAAATGTGCCTACTTCATTTAAAATTCAGTAAAATTAAAAATTCAGCTCCTCAGTCACACTAGCCACATCTCCAGAGTCAGAGGCTACCATACTGGACAGCACACATCTCCATTCTTGTGGGGATTTCTGTTGGCCAGAGCAGCTTGAGTTTGCAGGTATGCCCAGGATCCCGCCCTTAGCAGTACACACCCATCTAAAGACTGTCTGTCCCCAAACCCAGCCTCAGGCTCATGCTACTTAGGTACCTTTCCTGAGACTCACTTTATTTACTGGGTGTTCCAAGCACTGATTGAAGTTCTTTTTAAATATCTGAGCTAACTTGCCTATCCTTCCACAATAAACAGTGTTACTGAAGGGATTAGAGATAAACTTTCCCATCATTTATCTTCTAATGCCTAACACTAAGCCAGGTATCAACACCGACACAGCATGTTAAAAATAACATATGCAAGCCCATTTATAACTGGTTTTAGACAAAGGCCCGCAGAAGCATAAGCACAGTTTCTGGGGAGAGGGAACATCCTGGAACAACTTACATGCCACTATTTTCAAGAGTATTCTGATGTGTCACTCACCTTCACCTGCCCACTTTCCTACCAGCCCTTCCCCCACATGTATGTATGGGAAGCTCTCTTACAATGAGGCTTTGTACATTGGGGAGTGTGGGGAGGAATTAAATGAAATACTGGTGAGTCCACAGAAGCCCTACACAGGTGACAGACCTATATTATTCATGATAGTGGGAATGTGATAAAGGGATCTTTAGGCATCTTCATGTGACTACATATGCCTTTGCCTTGTCAATAATGCTAAAGATCCACTTAATCTGTCTTGAAATAACCAGCTTTCTATGTCAATAATTATGTTGTTTATTTGCTTAGCTTTAGCTGTCTTTATTTTTAATTATCTGCTTCCTCATTTCTGAGTATATAACCTGATTTTCAATCTTTCTTTTCCCCCCATGTAACCATTAATGCTATACATTTCCTTTCACTTAAACCATTTTAGCTGCATATGAGTTTTATTATGTAGCCTTTTTATTACTGGTTAGCCACAACTGGTGTTAAGAAAGTAGGCAAATGGGGAAAAACATATCTAGGTTTAGATGGCTGAATCAACAACTTACCTGACAGTTTTGTATTTCTGGCTTTACTTATAAAGAAGAAAAACATGCAGCAAAAAATTCTCTGCTTTTGTTTTAAAAGAAAAACCAGAAATTTAAAATTGTTTTTGTTTTTTAAATGTCTACAGAGTTTCAGAAAAGGTATATTTCTTTTTTTTGT
>PVKE010023599.1:0-24519 GCA_004027555.1 Craseonycteris thonglongyai | reverse complement strand
GGGGGGAGTGGGCACCAGATATATGGTGGTGGAGGGGGACCTGATTCTGGGAGCTGGGCACATAATGCGATGCATGGGTGATGTGATGTGGAGTTGTACATCGGGAAACTATCTAATTGTTACCAACCAATGTCACCCCATTAAATTTAACAATAAAATATAATTTAAAGAAAAAAGTAAACTAAAATAGAGAAAGATTAAGTCATTCAGCTGGAACATGGCATACAACCCAGGTAGGGCTTGGAATATAAACATCCAGGGTATGAAATATTCACTTCCTTCAGTGCACAGGGCTTAGCCTACAGTAGATGGTCAATAAAAAGCACATGTTGCCTAAATGGGCACTTAAGAGGGCACTGGAATGTGAATTTCTTAAGAATAGGGTCCTGTGTTACTAGTATTGGAGGTACCTGACTCAAAGTAAGTACTCAACAAATATTCGTTGAGTTGGATGCCTACCCCAAGAGCAGGGTGGGGGAAATGCTGGTGTTGGATTTAAGCTATGCCCTTTGAGATTATTCTATCTCTAGTGGCCTGGAAATCGATCAACTTGGAGCAAACAAGGACTAGAGTCCCATTTGTGGAAGATTGGGATGAATTTGAAATAGTGACTTATTCTAAAGATATTAATAAGGTCTCAAACTATATGCAAAACAGAAACAACATAAATGGCTTTAATTCAAAGGATTTAAGAATTGTATAATTTCAAAACTGGTGGCCTAATTGTAAGTGGATTTCTGCTGTTGCCACATGGGGGCGCCATATCAGATGGTGAACAGAAATCTATTTCATCATTTGTTGGGTCGAATCTTAAATTAGGCAAGTTGTGAATAATTTTGAGTTTAGGAGTTCTTTATGGCCAGGTCGCTGGAATGAAACACCCCATTCTATAAAGTTAGGACTGCGTGTGTTCTTGGACACAAGCTGGAAACTACATTCATAAGGAAATTTAAGGGGAAAAACTTTTCAAGCCTTAAAATAGTTTCTAGTCATTATTAAGACATCATACAAGTATTAATAAAAATAAAAAAAACACTTTAAGGTCACTAATGCAATAAAAGAAGAAATTATACATAACCTCACCAAAGTAGCATAACTTTTATAATTTTCTTGTTTTTTTCTTCTAGTTTTTTTCTATATATTGTTCTTTAATAGTTAGATTTATTAATAGCACACATAATTTGACAACTAACTTCTAAATTAATACTACATAAAAAAGTTTTAGATAGTCTACCTAGTCTTCAAAACCAAATCATAATTTTTTATTACTAGATAAAATTCTCTCTATTAAATTGCAACAGAGAAAAATGGTGAGAGCTTGAAGTCTGAAGCCAGGACACCTGGGTTCAAATCCTGACTCTGCCACTTACCAACTCTGTGACTTAGGCCAATCACTTAATCTCTCTGTGTCTCAGTTTCCTCATCTATAAAGTAAAGTAATACTAGGAACTGCCTCATAGTGTTATTAGAGGATTAAATGATTTAATACTTTAAAGTATTTGGAACAGAGCCTGGCATGTTGCAGTTGCTATCCAAATATTTGTTAAATAAATGACAACTTTTTAAACATTCTTTCATTGGCTCTTTCTAGTTTCTAGATCCAAAAGGATTTTCAGTTCAGTTTTTATCTCAGAAGGTCATCACAACTATTGTAACCACAGTGATGAATCAGCCAAGGACCATGGCTCTGCTTTCTGCCAGTAGTCCTGTCTTGCCCAGAACCCATCCCCAAAGCTCCTCTAACTCCCCTCTTCGTCAGCGATGCCTTCGACCAATAGCAGCTTAAGACAGAGCTCCTCAGCAAGTGGGTATCTTCAGAGATGACAAGGTCCACAGTAGAATTTCACTTCTAATAGTGGAATGAATAAACACAAATTGAGGACCTACTCTCTCTCAATAACAGAACACAGTCTGAACTATATGTTTGACTTGGACTATATAGTGTGTTTTGTAAAAATGTAATACTTCAAATCAGGTGATTTCACCTGAAAACCCAAGTCAAAGGTTTTCCTTGAGTCCCATTTGTGGAAGATTGAAATGAATTTGAAATAGTGATTTATTCTAAAAGTAAAAATAAAGTCTCAAATTATATGCAGAAGAGAAGCAACGTAAATCAGGAGATGGGCCAACTCCCCACCTGCATTCCTACAAGGAACCTATGAGCTGAAGTTGAAGAACCCCTGGCTTCCCTTTAGAGGGGCCATCCTTTCATTTTACAGGGGTCTCCAAACTACAGCCCGTGGGCCGAATGCGACCCACGAGGCCCTCTCATTCGGCCTGTACAGACCTTTTTATATGAATAAAATAATATTAAATAAATAATTAAAAACAACATCTATGTTTTGATTCTTTTTTATTTGGACCTCGAGTATGTAGTCGGCCCCCAAACTGCTGTTTGATAGTTAATGCGGCCTGCGGGCTGAAAAGTTTGGAGACCCCTGATTTAGAACAAGGCTCAGTGCTCCATTATGCATGTATACATTTTCATTGCCAGCACTCTTTAATAATGTGACCCAGGATTTCAGGTCAAGATGACAAGGTAAATAAATGTTGTGCTCACCTCCTCTCATGACCACATCAAAATTACAACTAAGGGGAAGCCGGGATGGCTCAGTGGGTTAAGTGCTCACTTTGCAGCCATGGGGACCAAGGATCAAATCCTGGCCCTGGCCCATGGGGACCCATATGCTGAATTGAGGCGTGGCCCTAGTTCCGTTCTTGCTGGGGTGAGCTTCCCATGTGGGAGGCCCCCAGTTGGGCGCCTGGCTCGAGGGTGCATGCGTCCCACAAGGGAGGCCCCCTGCCATGTTCCCACCCTATGCAGCCCTTGCCCAACTGTGGAACAATAAAACCATGTCGAAAACTGATGACACACAACTATGGAGACTACTCTAGGCCACCCCCCTTCTCTCTGTCTCTGTCAAAAACAAATAAAACATCTTTTAAAAAAAATTACAACTAAGCTACAGAATAACCATCATTGAGAATCACCTGAAGTTGAGCTGAACAGAAGTTCTATAACTAAAAACATGCAGAAGAAGCCACCTCGAGACTGGTAGGAAGGGCAGAGACACAGAAAGTTCTAGACCCACACTCGTGTGTGGCTGTTAAAAAATGAGGGTGATATCTCAGCTGTGGAGGTCCCCCCTGAGGAGCAAGGGGTGTCAGCCCCACATCAGGCTCCCCAGCCCAGGGTTCCAGTATCAGGAAGAGACACCCCCACAACTTTTGAAGTTGAAAACCAGCGATGATTGTGACTGAGTGAGACAGAGAGTGGCTGGAGTTCCAGGTATTTTCCTAAAAGTCCCATACTCAGACTTACTCACTGACAAACTCACTCAGTCTGAGCTCCAGTACTGGGGCAGCAGCTCAAAAAGTGCCGAGGACATACAGGGAAGAACTGAGTTGTCTGGCTTCAGGGCGAGGGCTAGACAAGAAGCTTTCTCCCAGTCAGAAGTGCTGCCAGAAGGCGTTGTGCCTTTGTTGAACCTTCCTGTTTCAGTCTCTAGCAACCTGGCTAATTCCGTTCACTTAACTCTGGTATTTCCCTGAAACCCTGCCCCACCAAACTTGTAGGCACACCCAAGCCACTTTCAGTGACTTTTCCATACAAATGTCCTGTTTGGGCTCATGTTGTGAACTTTCCTAAATCTCTCAAAGGTTCACAAACCCCAAGCAAGCAGCATCTGGCCTCAGCTTGCCCTTTACCTCTTGCTGAGTAGCCCCAAGCCCAGCATTGATAGGAGCCAGCCTTGGTTTCAGGCTTGGACTCTTCCAGGCACCTCCAAGCCCAGTTCAGGTGGCAGCCATCCATGGATTGCTTTGTGGCATATGCCAGGTGCCCCCAGGCAGAGCACAGGCTGTGGCTAAACTTTACCTGGGGTAGGGCCCCTCCAGAGCCTCACCTGGCTGCCTCTGCAGGTGACATACCCAAAGGGCAGACTGGGCAGACACCAGAGCCCTGATAAAGTGCATTCTGCCCTGTAGGGTCAGCCCTGAATAACAGTTCCTCCACTATAGTCATAGCCAGTCCTCATAGCCAATCAGCCTGAGGGTCAGTCTTTCCTGTTGATGTGCAAACATAATCCAAGACTCAACTACAACAGGAGGGCACTTACAACCCACACAAGGGTTACACCTGGAACACCCAGCTCATGTAACTAGGAAGACTGCACTACTGGGCTAATCAGAACATCTATAACATAAGACCATTCTACCAAGACCAGAAGACATATCAGATCTACCTAATACACAGAAACAAATACAGGGAGGCAGCCAAAATGGGGAGACAAAGAAACATGTCCCAAATGAAAGAATAGAACAAAGTTCCAGAAAAAGAACTAAACAAAATAGAGGCAAGCTGTCTACACAAATCAGAGTTCAAAATGCTGGTTATAAAAATTCATAATGATCTCAGTAAGAACTTCAACAAAGAGATAAGGAACATAAAAATGGAGATAGAAAACATAAAAAAGAACCAGTCAGAAATGAAAAATACAATAACTGAAATGAAGAATCCATTAAGGGGAATCAACAATAGTTTAGATGAAGCAGAGGATCGAACCAGCAATTAAGAAGATAAGGCAGCAGAATACACACCACCATATCAGCAAAAAGAAAACAAATCTCTCCCCTCCACCACCAAAAAAAAAGAGAAAGAGAATAGTATAAGGGGTCCCTGGGACAATATCAAGTGTAGCAACATTTGCATCAGAGAGATCCCAGAAGGAGAAGAAAAAGAGGAAGGAATTAAAAACCTACTTGAAGAAATGATGACAGAAAACTTCCCTAACCTGATGAAAGAAATAGACACACAAGCCCAGGAAGTGAAGAGAGTCCCAAACAAGATGAACCTAAAGAGGCTCACACCAAGACACATCATAATCAAAATTCCAAAGGTTAAAGACAAACAGTGAATCTTAAAAGTAGCAAGAGAAAAGCAGTTAATTGCCTATAAGGAAGCTTTTATAAGACTGTCAGCTAATTTCTCAAAAGAAACTTTGCAGACCACAAGGGATTGGCAGGAAATATTCAAAGTGATGAAAAGCAAGAACCTACTATCAAGATTACTCTACCCAGAGAAACTATGGTTTAGAACAGGGGTCTCCAACCCCCAGGGCACAAATCTGTACCGGTCCATGGCCTGTTAGGAACTGAGCATCACAGTAGCAGGTAAGCAAGCGAAACTTCATCTGTATTTACAGCTGCCCCCCCCCCCACATTGCTCACGTTATGGCTGAGCTCCACCTCCTGTCAGATCAGCAATGGCAATAGATTTTCATAAGAGCGTGAACCCTATTGTGAACTGCTCATGTGAGGGATCTAGGTTGTGTATTCCTTAAGAGAATCGAATGTCTGATGATCTGAATTGGAGCTGAGGCAGAGATACTAGTGCTGGGGAGCATCTACAAAAACAGATTAACATTAGCAAAGAGGTTTGACTGCACAGAGACCAAAATAAATCAATTGTTTGCAAACTCATATCAAAACCCTATCAGTAACTGGCAAGTGACAATTAAGCTGCATCCAGTGGCAGGCAAGTGAGTTGATGTACTTCAATTGTATGGCTGCATCTGGCAGCAGGCTTTAAGTCAGAATCCAACACATATTTCAGTCTGCACATGGCCCACCTGTTATTTTATTTACCACTTTCATTCAGGCCTATTTCCCACACTGGGCACTTGTCTGAGTCACAGTTTTGGTAAGCCCACAGATTAACCCTAGCCAAAATGAGTAAAGAACAAAAGTCACTGGAGACCTTCTCTTTGACAATGGGAAAAAGCCCAGTGATGAGACAGCAGAAGACTCTAAGACTGCCATCAAAAAGAAAGCAGCATTTAAAAGAAAATACCAAGAGTCTTACTTAAATTATAGGTTTATTGCAACAGGTGATTCACATTCCTCAAGCCCACTTTATATAATATGTGGTGACCAGCTATCCAATAAAGCCAGAAAACCTTCCAAACTGCTTTGTCATCTGGATACCAAGCACCCTGTATTAAAAGACAAGCCTTTGGAATTTTTCAAAAGAAAAAAAAATGTGAACACAAAAAACAGAAGCAATTATTTAAAGCCACCACTTCATCATATGTGTCTGCACTGAGAGCATCATTCTTAGTGGCTAATCGCATTGCTAAAGCTAAGAAGCCATTTACTATTGATGAGTAGTTGATCCTGCCTGCTGCTAAGGACAGTTGTTGTTAACTTGTAGGAGAGGTTGCAGTGCAAAAGGTGGCATGTGTTCCTCTTTTGGCTAGAATCATAACTAGACGAGTTAATGAAATAGCAGGTGATATTCAGGCACAATTGTTGGAGAGGATTAATGAGTCACTGTGGTACACAATCCAGGTTAATGAGTCTACCGATGTTGACAACAAGCAACAATGTTTGTTTCTGCATGATATATTATTCAGGAGGATGTGCATGAGGATATGTTATGTGCACTTTTGTTGCCAACCAACATCATAGCTGGAGAACTATTCAAGTCTTTGAATGATTATATATCAGGAAAACTGAGCTCTCATTTTGTGTTGGTGTATGCACAGATGGAGCAGCTGCCATGATTGGATGGCTTTCTGGCTCCATGACTCAGGTCAAAGAGGTGGCTTCTGAATATGAGTCTATGCACTGTGTCATCCATACAGAAATGCTGGCTAGCTGAAAAATGTCACCTGAACTTAACGTTTTGCAGCATATGCTTAAAATTATCAACCACATTAAAGTACATACCCTTAACTTACATCTGTTCTCGCAGCTCTGTGAGTAAATGGATGTAGAGCACACACGTCATCTCTTATACGCAGAAGTGAGATGGCTTCTAAAGGTAGATCACTGGCCAGAGTGTGAGTTACAACAGCTGCTCCAGAGATTTCTTTTAGAAAAACAGTCACCACTGGCAGCACATTCCAGTGACACAATGGGTTAAAAACTTACTTACTTGTGTGACATATTCAACCTACTCAATGAACTCAATCTGTCACTTCAGGGGAGAAAGACAACTGTTTTCAAGTCAGCAGATAAAGTGGCTAAATTCAAAGCCAAACTGGAATTATGGGGGTGATGAGTAAAAATTGAGATTTTTGATATTTCAAATATTAACAGAGATTTTGAAAGAGACTGAATCAGGACCTTCTTTCTTCCATCTGGTGCATGATCACCTATCTCAGCTTTCAAAAGAATTTGAGCATTACTTCCCAACCACAAAAGACTCCCAAACTAGGATGAAATGAATCCACAACCTCTTTGTGAATAAGCCAGGTAAATCGACTTTGTCTGTTTTGTCTGGGCTAAAACAGAATGAACTGCTAGAAATTGCAAATGATGGTGGCCTTAAAAGTATGCTTGAGATAACTTCAAATCTCTAGACATTCTGTATTAAAGTCAAGGTGGCATATACTGAGATTTCCACAAAAAGCCCTCAAAAGCCTTCTTCCGTTTACAACAGCCTATCTCTGTGAATCAGGGTTTTCTGCAGGTACAGCAACCAAAACAAGATTACAGAAGAGACTGGACATAAGCAACACACTTTGGGTATCAGTGTCTCCCATCAGCCCTAGATGGGACTATCTAGTTACAGGAAAACAAACGCAGGGCTCTCACTGATTCTGCATTATGGTGAATTGTATAATTATTTCATTATATATTTCAATGTAATAATAATAGAAATAAAGTGCACAATAAATGTAATGCACTTGAATCATCCCAAAGCCATACCCCCACACCCCAACCCCAGTTCGTGGAAAAATTGTCCTCCATGAAACCAGTTTCTGGTGCCAAAAAGTTTGGGGACTGCTGATTTAGAATCAAAGGACAGATAAGCTTCCCAGACAAGAAAAAGCTAAAGGAGTTCATCACCAGCAAATCAGTATTACAAGGAATGTTAAAGGACTTCTATAAGATTAAAAAAAAAAAAAGATTAAAAATGTGAATAATAAAATGGCAATAACTGCATACATATCTATCAACAATTACTACTTTCAATGTAGGATTAAATGCTTCCATCAAAAGATAGGATGATTGAATGGATAAGAAAACAAAACATATGTTGCCTACAAGAGACTCACTTTATATTGAAAGACACACAGACTGAAAGTAAAGAAATGGGAAAAGATACTTCATGAAAATGGCAATGAAAAAAAAAATCTGTGACAGCGATAGCTATACCAGATAAAATAGATTTTAAAACAAAGTCTATAACAAAATACAAAGACTCAGTAATCTTACTTCTGAGTATTTATCCAAAGAAACCCAAAATACACTTTGAAGGGACATGTGCACCCGTATGTTCATTGCAGCATTATTTACAACAGCCCAGATATGGAGGCAACCTAGCTATCCATCATTAGATGAATGGCTAAAGAAGAGGTCACACATACATACAATGGAATGCTAGCCATAAAAAAAATGAAATGTTGCCATAGATGGACCTGGAGGGTATTGTGCTGAGTGGAACACGTCAAACAGAGAAAGACAAATGCCATATGGTTTCACTTACATGTGAAATCTAAAGAACAAAATAAACAAACAAAGCAGAAACAAAATCATAGACAGAATGGTTGCCAGATGGGAAGGGGCGTGGTAGGGGCTGGTGAAAAAGGGAAAGGAATTAAGAAGTACAAATTGGAAATTTAAAGTATAATGTAAGAAATAGAGTCAATAATGTTATATGTGAAAACTATAGAACATGATAAATGAACAAGCAAAACAGAAATAAGCTTATAGATATAGAGAGCATTTTGATGATTGCTGGAGTGGGGGCAGATTATTGGGATGGGTGAAGAGGAGGAAGGCACCAAGGGGTACAAATTGGTAGTTACAAAAGAGTCATGAGATGTAGAGTATAGCACGGGGGATATAATCAGTAGTATTGTAATAACTATGTATAGTATCAGACAGGTACTGTATTTATTGAGGTGATCACTTCATAAGTTATATAAATGTCGGGGGTGCTGAGATGGCTCAGTGGGTTGAGCACTCGCTTTGCAAACCTGAGGATCAAGTTCTGGTCCCGGCCCCAACCCATGTGGACCCATGTGCTGAATGTGGTGTGCTTCCCATGTTGGGGGGTGGGGGGAGGCAGTTCGATTCCTGTGAGGGGGACCTTCCATGTAAGAGGCCCCTGGTTCCGTCCCTGCCTCTCGGGGGCATGCCGCCCATGTGGGAGGCCCCTGACCTTGTTCCTGCCGAGCACAGCTCTGTGCCCAACTGTGTGGAATGAAACTATGTTGAAAAAGCTGATGATGTACAACTATGGAGACTGTTCTGGTCATCCCCCTTCTCTCTCTGTCTCTGTCAAAAGCAATAAAATAAATATTTTTAAAACATTATATAAATGTCTAATCACTGTGTTGTACACCTCAAACTAATATAATATTGTATGCCAACTGTAACTAAAAAATAAAAAATATTTTAAGAGTATATAGCTAAATAACTTTAAAAATAATATTATAAAGGTGTGTCCAATAGTTACAAAAATATTATTGTTGTGACTTCTGTTCTCATTCTAAATAAATATTCACTTTTAATACTTAAAAAGTCATAATAATTATAATGTGACCTGCCCCACCTGAGTAGCGTTTGAGCCCAAGACTCCTGATATACTTTGTTCCATTTACACGTGTCCTCTGGATCAAAGGCTATTTGTCTAGAAACCTGTGGAAAACTAAGGGGGAAATTATGCATATTTCCCTCTCTTGTTTGAGATAATAAGCAATCCATCAGATTGCCACCCTCATGTTGACACTGCCTATTCCCTATAAAATAGATTAAGGTATGATAAAATGGTAGATAAATAAAATTCTAGTGTACTTTAGACTTGCCTGAGTGCCATGCAAGGATCAACTCCTAATCCCAGAAGAACAAATACTTAATTGTAGCACCAACACCCCATCTGCCTTGCCTGTGGCACTCTAAAAGAATAGTAACTGTTGGGCAGTGAGGCCCTGGGAAATAGCAAGATCTTTCACATCAATTTTTTTAAAGGAAATAATTGCATTTTTCTTGGAATATACCTTTACAAATAATTCTTCCCTATATCATTATTCCTCTGCTAAGATGGGCAACTGAGATGTCAAAATAGTAAATACTTGTTCAAGGCTACATACCCGGGATGCACTAGGGTCAGCTCTCAAGCCCAGATTTGCAATTTCTAAAGCATATTCCTTTGCTGCTATGATTCATTGTCTCTTCGAGCATCTGGGAAGGGGGGCAGGGGAACATACAAAGTGGGGACATCAGTGTTTGGGAGCTCTCTGCCAGGGAGGGATCCCCATTACTATGCCATCTCCTTTCACAGAGAATGGACTCCTATCATCCATGCAACAGCACAAACTACTCACAGCTGCTCTTCCAGAAGGGAAATTCAATGGATCTGTTCTCAGTGGTGCATGAGGAAACAATTCCCAGCCTTGTTGCAAAATAAGCAACCAATCAAAATAGCCCTGCTGGGTTTGAGCAAGTGGCTGGATTCCCAGACCACAGTCCAGTCCTGGTGGCTCTCCTGAACTCTGCCTGCTGCCACCCCAAACTCAAGCAGAATTCATCATCAATGGCCCCCAACTGCTTCACCATCTGGAATTCCTTTTCCTCCTAAATGGCCTCACCCTCCTCCCAGTTACCCAAGACCAGTGCTTTATCTCCCAGTCCTCCCCTCCATTCAGTACCCACGCTTTACATGCCAAGATTTCATATCGCCTCTTGTGCACCTCATGGCAATACATACATACGTACATACATACATAAATCAGCTCAGATTGCCACCAAGTTGGGGCTATACATTCTCAAGAGCAGCAGAAAATGACATCATAATTGTCCAAAATTTCATATTACAATGTTGAGAGCCCTCAAGACACACTGGAAGCCTAATGGGACCAGGGCCTAACAATGCATAATTTTGGCTGGCCTGGTGCACACATGTTGGGAATTGAGATGGCACCTCACAAGCGAGCATGTAGGTGCCAGTAAACAGGGCTTTAGATTTCAGTTGCCGAGGCAAAGCAAGAAACACAAAGAGGCCAACTCCAGGTGAGAAGAGTGGAGATAAAGTAGAAGAAACCAACTCCTAGGAAGCTGTACTAGTGAGTCAGGATAGCTAGTGAGCAGCTAGGCAGTTAGGGGAGGCTTCGGTAGTTGTAGTGATGTAGGAATCATGGTGTGTGTTCGGCATGCGTGGTCTTATGCACTCAAAGAACGAGGATGCAAAACCAAGTGGAAAGGTTAAGCAACGAAGTTTATTGAAAGGAAATACAAAGCTCTCTAATGAGGGGGGGGCACCCGAAAGTGGAAAGCCCACATCTAAGACTAAAGCTACTCCTTATACAGTACATGATTTGTCTTCATGCTGGGGTACAATCTAGAAGCATTGCTGCAAGTTTGACTTCCTATGGGCTGGAATCTGTTCCTCCTGGCTGGAGAAGGAACTGTGAAGCCTAGGGAGTGCTGGCATAGGCAATCTTGCTAATGGCCGGCAGATCTGGCCCCCATGATCCCTCCATTCTCACTTCAATAAGGGTTCACCACATTTTCACTTCAGTAAGGTCACTATGGCTATTGAGGACTTTCCTGACTACCTAACTTTTCATTTAACTATCCTGTCTCAGTAGCAACCATATCTAGGAATATAATGTACAAGTAGTCAGGACAACCAGGTATGGACTAAAATGAGATGGTCATCACCAGGGTTTCTAGGTTGTAGCAACCCTCAGGTGAGACAGATTTGTGTCCTAGAGGAGTATCTCCTAGTTTGTTTCAAACTCCTTTGAGCCTAGGCAACAGAGCATATCACTCAAGACAAAGATTAATATGTAGGTACCAGTACCTGAACCTAGATACATAGACAAACCATATATAAGGAGTAGCTTTAGCCTTCCTTGTGGGCATTCCACTTTTGAGTGTCCCCTCTCATTAGAGAGCTTTGTCATTTCTTTCAATAAAACCTCTGCTGCTTAACCTTAAAATAAAATAAAAAAAGAAGCAGGGCAGGAGGGAAGGCAGGGGAAGCTGGATGGCTCAGCAGGAGGTTGAGCGCTCGACTTGCAGCCCTGGGATTCAAGGATCGAATTCTGGCCCCGGCCCATGCAGACCCATATGCTAAACTGGGGTGTGCCTCCCATGAGGGAGGATCTCCAGCAGGTTTCTGCCTTGCGCAGCTCCACACCCACCCATGAAATGAAACTACATAGAAAACTAATGACTTGCAACCATGGAGACTGATCTGGGCCCTCTCTTTTCTCTCTGTCTCTCTCTCTGTCTGTCTCTCTGTCAAAAAAAAATAATTAAATAAATAAATCTTTAAAAAGAAACACTGGACGTGACTCTTGATACTAACATCCCTGAATTCCAGAAATCCTCAGCCAGTATCCAGACAAAGGTGGAAAAACTTCCCCTTAGCAGAACTGGGGAACTCAACTAGGACTTCCCAGCCCCATGTCCTCTATGGGTGTCTTTGCAGAGACTCAGAGAATCCTTTTTTTTTTTTTTTAAGGTGGTGCTCTGGCTTTCCCTAAATGTCACTTCTAACTTCTTCTATCTCTCTTCACATTCATATATTCAGGGATCACTGTGTTAGGTCCTAGAATGAGAACCATAAACGAGAGACATCTCCCTGCCTTTGTGGGGCTTACTGCCTAGGACACAGGTGCTCAATCCTGAGTTCCACCAGAATCCCTAGGTCATGCTAAAATAAGTCAGTGCCCAGGCCCCATCCCCAGAGAGTCTTATTTTGTTGTTCTGGGTGGAGCTGAGTACTGGCAACAGTTCCTAAAGCTCTCTGGGTGATTTCTATGTGTAGCTAGAGTTGAGAAATACTGATGTAAGGCCGGGATTTCAACCTGGGGTGACTTTGTCCCCCAGGATATTTGGCAATGTTTGAATACATTTTTGGCTGTCTTAACTCTGGGAATGTTATTGGCCTCCAGGGGGTAAATGCCAAGGATGTTGCTCAACATTCTATAACACACAGGGCAGCCCCAAAGAGTTATCCATTCCCAAAAGGCAACAGTGCTAAGGTTGAGCAACCCTGGTCTAGGAGAAAGACAGATGGTAGGTAAATCATTACAACAGAGAGTGGGGAATGTTACAAATAGAAAAGTTCTAAGAACCAAAGACGATAGAGAACTCAAGTTTCCTCCTTTAGTGAGCACTCCATGGAGAGAAATTCAGGCAGGAAAGAGAAGGAACTGTCACTTCATCAGATCAAGGACTCTATTGGGTTACCAAGCTCACTCTTCTAACCCCTGTGCCTAAAGCAGTGCTGGGCACATTGTAGTTGTTCACAAAATACTTGCCAAGTGACAAAGTGATCAGCTGATGAAATGAAAGAGTCACAGTCCAGGCATCATCATCTTTCCTGTTATCATGCGCTATACTGGTTTCCTGGACTCATTGTTCCCCTTCCTCAAGCCTGCCTGCCCTGCCCTGCCCTGCCCTGCATCTGTCTGCCCCACAGCACCTGATTCTGCATCTCAAGGTTATCTCAGAGTCTGCTTTTTCTCTGCTACATAATCTCAGAGGTTTTCACTTACCATAGGATAAAATTCAAGTTCTTCAGTTTGGCGTCAAAGACTACAGGAGCTGATTCTAATCTGCATTTCCAAGTATATATTCCACTGTCCCACATGTATCCTGAATGCCATACATCTCCATACCCAAAATTTTCTTTGTGCTTTTTTACTCACATCTTTGATTACATCAATCTGTCTGCTCATTCATGTCCCTTTCACCATTCCTTACCATTTTAATTTTTTTTTAACTATTTTCTATAAAAGAGCAGAGAATTATATCCTGGACTACATACCTGCCTTTCACCTACAAGGATCACCAACATTTTGTCTCTTCTATTTCTTCTCCACACACCTTTTTCTCTTTTTCTTGTATTTTAAAGCAAATTCTACACTTAGTTTCATATTATCCATAAATCCATAAATAGATCCGTATATATGCCATTAACAGACAAGGACTTTTAAAGATTTATTTTTATTGTTTTTGACAGAGAGAGAGAGAGAAAGAAGGGGGAGGGCCCAGAACGGTCTCCATAGTTGCACATCATTGGTTTTTCCACATAGTTTCACTCCACAGGTGGGCGGGGCTGCACAGGGCAGGAACTGGGCCAGGGTCTCACCACAGTGAGAACCAAACTGGGAGCACTCCCCAGTTTAGCATATGGGTCCGCACGGGCCAGGACTGGGATTCGATCCTCGGTCCCTGGGGCTACAAAGCAAGCGCTTTACCCACTGAGCCATCCCGGCTTCCCCTAGACAAGGACTTTTAAAACTTAACTATATTGTCATTATAAACCTGATAACATGAATAATTCTTCTTCAATGTCATCGAATACCCAGGGCATTAAACTTTTCTTGCTTATTTCAAAAATGTTTGTTTTCAGTTAGTTTGACTCAAGGTACAAATAAGGTTCACACATCACATCTGGTGTTTATGTTTCTTAAGCCTCATTTATTCTATATAGTTTTATTCTCCCCCTTTTTTGTGCCATTTATTTGTTGAAGACACTAAGACATTTGCCCTTTAGATTATCCCACATCCTGAAAGTGCTAAACGTTTTCTTGTGCTTTTGACTTATTCCCCTGTCCTCTGTATTTCTGGTAAAGTTAGATCTAAAAGCTTAGATTTAGCGTCTCTTTTTATTAAGACTGCCTGGTAGGCAGTGCTGGGTGTTTTCTGTTGCACTATGTCATGAGATGCAAGGCTGAATTATGTCCCAACTTCTATTGATGCCAATTGATTAGTGTACTTAATATGAAGTTCTCTTTCAAGCTTTCACATGAGGTTTAGCCTACTTTAATGACATTAATGATTGTTGCCTGCATTCATATTTCATACAAGATTTAAAAGTAATGATTTTTCAATATCTATCATTTCTTTTGCATCTATTAGCCAAAATTGTGAAGACCGAAAAAAATTTTTAACTGCATTCTTTTGCCTAATTTTTAGTAGTAATATTGTTATTATAATTATTTTGAACAGCCACATGTATATTGAGAATAAAGCAAATGAAGTATTATGAGTTAATGTCATTAGGAACCAAGATTTTTTTCAGCCCAGGAAAAGTGCTAAAAATCTAAAATCAAAGAATTAAAAATCCTATTGATATGGGCGAAATGAAGGGACCCATCTCCCACCCCCATTATAGAAATTTCTAGTCTCCTTTTCCTTAGTTCATTAGCTCCCCAGTTTTACTATTTTTGTTTATTTCTAGAATAAATAAAAATTTGCCTCCAACTTTGGTTAACCATTCTTATACTAAGTATATTCTCAAAATGTGCCCTCTCTCCAGCCTTAGTGAATTGCCATGGTTCTGTATCTATCAGACATCAACTTAATTATCCTGGAACCTGTTGTTTATTGTGGCCAAATATTCTTTCTAGGCCTTCCAGACTCAACTCCTGGGCAGATAATGACCCCAAGAATGACCTTTTAGGCTGAAGGAACACCCCCGATCCCCACAAGATCAAATAGAGTTTCAATGGCTTTGAAGTCTAGTTTTGGGGCCAATGCTTTCAATTCATTAACTGAATCTGTCTCTCATCTAGGGGCCATCAGCATATGAATTATTCCCCAGCAAGGCTTCCAGACTATCCCAACCAAAGAGCTCCACACTGTCTTGGAGGTGGATCTTGAGACCCCTTCCCACCCACCTTTTAGCCAAGTAACAGGGGAGAGAGAGCTCCACGAACCCCACCAGGCAGGGACCGTGGTCACATTCAGCAGGAAGTAAATACAGAAGAGACCTTCAGCCCCTCAGCTTCCCATAGAAATTTGGGGGATCATGTCTCTCAAGAAAAAAGTAGGCAGGCACCATCCCCCATCCCAAATCTCGTATTTCATTATTCTTTATCTCAGCCTTTTGGTTATTTCTTCTATTCAAAAGTAGCATATTTTTTAATTGAATTGCTTTTTTTTTTCTCTTGTTTCCCTTATTCACACAGTTTGTTCTTACATCTCTATGCTATCAACAGTGCTTAACTTATAATAGGTATTCAATAAATTTTTTTTTTTAAGATTTATTTTTATTGATTTTTGACAGAGAGAAACAGAGACAGAGAGATACAGAGAGAAGGGGGAGGGCCCAGAGCAGTCTCCATAGTCGACAATGGTTTTCCATATAGTTTCACTCCACAGGCGGGCACAGGGCTGTGCAGGGCAGGAACTGGGCAGGGTGCCTCCCTCATAGGTCCCAGCAAGAACTGAACTGGGAGCACACCCCAGTTCAGCATGTGGGTCTGCATGGGCCGGGGCCGGGATTCAATCCTCGGTCCCCGGGGCTTCAAAGCGAGCGCTTAACCCGCTGAGCCATCCCAGCTTTTCCCTCAATAAATTTTTTAAATAAATAAATTCTCAAAGTATAGTCAATGGTGCACCGATAGGCCCTCAAACAGGTAAAATTCAGATCCTTTTTTAATGCCACATTCATACACTCAATTTTTACATGCATCTAACTTATTAAAGATTTCTCAAATTTATATTCACAAATAAAACTAGAGTACACAGATGCCTCTGATTCATTCAGCATTCTGCTGGGAGCGGGTTCCCATGAAAATTTGCATTGCCTTTAGGGCACCTGGCAACCAGCACAAAGCTGGTTAGGGAATGGGTGGAGTGAGTAGATGCTAATGAATTTTGCCCCATACAAGGTAACTAAGTCCCCAACATTTGAGAGTCTTATGTTTATATGTTACCTCAATTCATACCTGAGATCTCAAGGAAAAGTGGGTCTTTAAAAAAAACAAAAACAAAAACAAGCAAACAACAAAAAAATATATATTTTTTTTTTAATTTTTTAGAGCAGTTTTAGATTTACAGAAAAATTGGAAGCACAGTATAGAGAGTTTCCATATGCACCACAAACCATTCCCCCTATTATTAACAACTTACATTAGCATCCTACATTTCCTACAATTACTGAAGCAATGTTGATATATTATTATTAACCAAATTCCATACTTTCTTACGTTTTACTTAATGTACTTTTTCTGTTCCATCCAGGTCATCATGTTTCCTTAGGCTCCTCTTGGCTATGACAGTTTCCCAGACTTTTCCTTGTTTTTGATATCATTGATGATTTTAAAGATTTATTTTTATTGTTTGTTTGTTTGTTTTTTGGACCGAGAGAGAGGGAAAGACAGAGACAAAGAGAGACAGAGAGAAAGGGGAAGGCCCAAAGCAGTCTCTATAGTTGTACATTATTAGTTTTTGATATGGTTTCATTCCACACAGGTGGGCAGGGCCATGCAGGGTGAGAATTGGGCTTCGGGTGTCCTGCATAGGAAGCCTGCCCCTGTGAGAACTGAACTGTGGGCACACCCCAGTTCAGCATATGGGTCCGCATGGGCTGAGATTCAATTCTCAGCTCCCAGGGCTGCAAGAGGAGTGCTCAACCCGTTGAGCCATCCCAGCATCCCCCCATTGAGGATTTTAAAGAGTACTATTGAGGTGTATTGTAGGATGCCCCTCTATTAGAATTTGCCGGATGTTTTTCTTATGATTAGACTAATTATGCGTTTGGGGGAGGAAATCACAGAGATAAAGTACCATTTTCATCACATCATATTAAGAGTACATACTATCAAAATGATTTATGACTGTTGATGTTGCCCTTGTAATGTCAGATTTTTCCATTTTAAAGTTCTTCTCCTCACCCATCCTCCCCACCTCCCCCCCGCCCCCCCACATACACACACACACACACACTGTACTCTTTGGAAGAAAGTCTATATGCATAGCTCATACTTAAGAAATGAGAAGTTATCTTCTCCTCCTGTAGAATGGAGTATTTATGTATATTATTTGAAATACTTTGCATAGGAGCTTTGTCTCCTCTCCATTTATTAACTTATTCAATCATTTATATTATGAACTCACTGATATGAATTTTATAATCCAGTAGTACTTTATTTTATTGCTCAAATTGTTCCAGCTTTGGCCATTTGGAGCTCTTCCCATTGGTTCCTATGAAAGTAATACATCTTTTTATTCCCATTTACAGATGAGGAAACCAAGCTTCAACAAATATAAGGTTTCCACCATTACTCAACTAACAAGAGGAGAGTTACAATTAGAATCATAAGATTCTAAAATATGGGGAAGCCAGGATGGCTCAGCAGGTTAAGCGCTCACTTTGTACCCCGGGGGTCTGAGGATAGAGTCCCAGCCTATGGGGACCCATATGCTGAACTGGGGTGTGGCCCCCAGTTCAGTTTTCACCAAGGCAAGCTTCCCATGTGGGAGGCCCCCAGTTTGGCCCCAGCTGTTGGGGGTGTGCCTCACATGCAGGAGGCCCCTGCCCGGTTCCTATCCTGCACGGCCCCCACCCACCAGAATGAAACTATGTCAAAAACTGATGACGTACAGCTATGGAGAATGCTCTAGGCCCTCCCCCTTCTCTCTGTCTCTGTCAAAAACAATAAATCTTAAAAAAAAAAAAAAGATTCTAAAGCACCCATTTGGTTCGTTTTGGTTTTTTCCTATTCACCATGTTCCTTCTGAATATAGTCAATCTTTGCAAATCAACAACTAGAGTTTATTTCACCCAATGGTTATTTAAAGCAATAATCGCTCTGAGATTCTCAGTATGCTATGTGCATTATAGAAAACTTCCTTTGATGCTTTATTTTTTAAGATTTATTTTTATTGGTTTTTGACAGACAGAGAGACAGACAGAGAGAGAGAAAAAAGAGGAAGGGCCCAGAGCAGTCGCCATAGTTGACAGCATTAGTTTTCTATACAGTTTCATTCCACAGGTGGGCGCGGGGCTGTGCAGGGCAGGAACTGGGATGGGGGCTCCCACATAGACCCTGGCAAGAACTGAACTGGGGGCACACCCCAGCTCAGCATGTGGGTCCACATGGGCCGGGGCCAGGTTTCGATCCCTGGTCTCCGGGGCTGCAAAGTGAGCCCTTAACCCGCTGAGCCATCCCAGCTTCCCCACCTTCGACATTTTTTATTTATTATAGTGTACATCTTAATGACTTTTCACAGAATGAACCCACTCATACAACCATCACCTAAATCAAGATACGATATTATCAGCTCACCAGAAGTCTTCCTGGTGCCTCCTTATCCTCATCCCCACCCTACAGGCTATCACTATTCTGACTTGTAACAGCATAAATCAATTGTGCCTAATTTTTATTTTAAGTAAATGGAACCATACATTAGTTCTTTTTGAGCCTGGATTCTTTTGATCACTCTCTTATGCTTTAATATGGTTAGGTTAGTGGAATTTTTTTTTTAAGCTTCCAACCATATATTTCCCAAGAAAGTTTACAAGCAAAGTAACACTTGTAAAAACATGTTAAGCAATTACATAAAAAAGATCACACTACTACATAAAAAGTAAATTTACTTAAGATTAACATTAACACAAAAATGGGAAAACCACCCAGAGATGTAACCCGAATTGCCTCATTACCTCAAGCTGGCTTAGTTCTTCCTATCATTATCTATAGTTTCATCTACAGAGGTTGCTTTAATAATGTCTCTGTGGGTCTTTTTCACAGGAAAGGTGGTTTCTGACTGACAGAGTGTCATTCTTGCCAACACATATGCATAGCCAAAAACTCACTCGGTTGCCTCAAATATATAATGGTACAAGATGCTACCTGTCAAATTTGACTAAAATATTGCCCAGAAATCCAAGAGATCTTTGATTTACAGAAGTTCTCTACTTTCTGTTTCATTAACAATCATCACTCCTTTCAACAAGGATGACAAATCTTTGACACTTTTGCCACCACACTTTTTTGATGCCACCATGAACATTGTTCAATCAAAGCACTCTCTCCCTTAGAACCTACTTGCCCCAACACTCCTAAGCAACCTGAGATAGCAAAGAGAAAAACTATTTTCCATCCCATTCACATACAAAACATGGTAGATCCAGGCTTTCTTTGCATTGTTTTCTAGTTGAACTCAGGATTCTAATTTCTACTTCATCCTTACCATATATCTCCTCCACTTATGAACCTACTCTGGCTCCACTGTCTGACAGGTAGTGAATGAAGTGCCTTGCCTGGGTTTTAATAATCTCTATAATTTGTTTACATTTAATCAAGCCCAACTTTGGGACCTAGTTTTCACTCCAGTTGGGCTTGTTTCTTCATTATTTCACACATATCCTGCTTTTTCCATCCTGTGTGTTCCTGTGTATCCTAATAATCCTTCTTTCTTTCTTTCTTCCTTCCTTTCTTTCTTTCTTTCTTTCTTTCTTTCTTTCTTTCTTTCTTTCTTTCTTTCTTTAATAGCTATCTATTAAGTGCCTATTATTGCTACGTAGTCTTCTAGGTCACAGAGGTATAGCAGTAAATAGAATCACCCCAGTTCCTGTTCAATGGCACTTACAGTTTAGAGGGATAAGGGATACATTCAAAAAGCAAACGCATGTGGTGTCACATGGTGATGAATGCTATGAAGTAGAATAGTGATGGGAAGGAGGATGGCATGCTCTGTATGAAGGTCAGGAAGGATAAATGAGAGGGAACAGATATTCCAGGAAGGCTGCACCAGGCATAGGGAGGAGCAGGTGCAAAGACTCTCAGACAGAGACGTAATTAGAAAAAGAACAAGAAGGCCATTTTGACCAGATCAGAGTAAGTGAGGAAAAGAGCAATAGGGGAAAAAAAAAGAAAAATAGTTCAAGGCTAGTTCATGTGGGACCTTTAAGCCAGTGGTTCTCAACTGGGGCAATCCCTCCTACACCTCAACCTATCCAGGGGACATTTAACAAGGTATAGAGACATTTGGTTGTCACTAGCTGGATGGTACTATGGCATCTAGTGCATAGAGACTAAAGATGCTACTTAACATCCTACAATGCACATGACAGTCTCACAACAAGGAAGTATCTGGCCTCAATGTCAAAGTGCCAAGGTTGAGAAATCCTGCTTTTAAACCATGGTGAAGACTGTGACTTTTATTCTAAGTGTGATAAGATATCATTAGAAAGTTTTAAACAAAGGAATGACAGGAACTGACTTAGATTTTGAAAGGATCATTTTAGATACTGTGTAGTAAATCATAATTTCAATAATGAATGATATAACTCAATGGTTTGGTGGTTACCTGGAGAGGGGGGCAGAGGGGAGAGGGAGAGTTAGGGGGGGAAGGTGGGAGTGGGCACTGGATATATGGTGATGGAAGGGGAGCTGATTCTGGGTGGTGGGCACATAATGCAATGCATGCGTGATGTGATGTGGGCTTGTACATCTGGAAACTATCTAATTGTTACCAATCAATGTCACCCCATTAAATTTAACAATAAAAAATAAATAAAAAATAATGAATGATATAAAAGGCTATTATTTATAGTTGAGACACTGTACTAAATACCTTACCTAAGATATATTGGTATTTTTCTTCATTGTTCCTATCACTACCTGACATTACATTACTTATTGGTCTATAAATTTTAAATATTTGTCTCCCCCAGTAGAGTATGAGCATGATGAAGGCAAGAACTTCGCTTTGTGTCCAGTTGAATCTCTAGCACCTAGGACAATGTCTTTCACTAGGAATTCTGGGTACACTGGGTACTCTGTATTTGTTGAATGAATAAACAAACCCTAGGGTCAATCTGTTCATCCCCATTTCACAGACAAAAGGGCTGAGTTTCAGTATTTGTTGCCTGAACATGGCTATGAGCAAATCTGTATTTTGTGGCCATTTCCAGAAGGATAATCTCAAAGTTCGGTGACAGTAACCAAAAAGAAAGTTTCCAGTGGATAATATTCTAGGTGAGTTGTCTGAGTAGCTGTTGCTACACCTTGCCAATTTTTGACATCCATATCTATTTATTCATTGACTCACTCACTAAGTTTTTATTGAGCTCAGATTATGTGCCAGGCACTGTGCTAAGTACTTGGGATATGCTAGTGAGGAAGATAGAAGTAATACCATCTATATTTGGCAGCTGAGGCTGCCATAACAAAATACCATAGACTAGATGGCTTAAACAACAGAAATCCATTCTCCCACAGTTCTAGAGGCCAGAAATCAGAGACCGTGGTCAAATTCCAGTGACAGTTAGACTTACAGAAAGAGAGCTCACTGCAGGCCTTGTCACTGTGTCCTCATATAGCAGAGAGAGAGAGAGAGAGAGAGTTCTTTGGCATCTCTTCATATAAGGACACTGATTCCCATCATGAGGACTCTACCCACGTGGCCTTATCTCAACCTAATTGCCCCTCAAAGGCTCCATCTCCAAATACCATCACATTGAGGAGTAGGACTTCAACATATGAATTTGTGAGGAAACACAATTCTGTCCATAGTACCATTCTCACAAAGTTTACAGTCCAGTGTGGCATATAGACATCACATGCATAATATAAAATAGAAAATCATAAACTGTGGTAAGTGCTACAAAGAAACTAAAATGAATGTTGCCATAAATTATCAAGGTGAAAGGGATGGACTGGCCTTAAGGAGGCAGATTATGGAAGACTTCTCTAAGGAAGTCACATACAAACAAAACGTCAAAAGTTTAGTGAAATGAACAATTCCTCATTAATAACTTTTATGCTTGATTACATGTTGAAATGATAATATTTTGGGTATATTACATTAAATAAAATACATTATTCAAATTAATTTTACTTGGGTTTTTTTGGGGGGGTTGCTTTTTTACTTTTTAAAATGTGACTATTAGAAAAATTTAAATTGCTTATGTGGCTCACGTTATATTTCTATGGAACAGCACTGCTGTATACCATTCCTTCTGCTAAAGACACTTACGGGAAAGAAGAAAGGGTAACACCCCAAAGAGATGAGTTGGGGGAGGGTGGTGGAAAAAAAGCAACGTGTCATGAGGTTGAGTTGAGTTGGAGGAAATGACTAAGTAACATTTTAAGAATAGGGCAGTCTCCTAGTGGCTATGGGTTTCTTTGGGGGATGATGAAAATTTGCAATTAGATAATGGTAATGATTGCATAACCTTATGAATATACTATAAACCACTGAATTGTATACTTTAAAAGGTGAATTTCATGATATGTGAATTATAGCTCAATAAAAAGTAAAACAGAAAAATGAATAGTGCTATCTAAAATGTAAAGTGTTTGCACTAACAGAAGACCCCTGAATATTTTCTGGAATGCTTACTACTTTCAGTTGATCAGTTACACAGTTTTTGTATGGTGAGGGTAAGTAATTAAGTAAAAGGGGCTTCTACATATTTTGACTGAAAGCAGGGCATACAGCAAGAGTTCACCTTCACTAGAAATCAAAGTCAAGGTTACCTGAAGAAAGATGAGCTTAGGAATTTGCAAACATTTTTTGGGAGGCATGGATGTATCTCTCACAGGCTATATATAGTAGAGACTGAAGCAGAAGATAGCTTGACCTAGTGGGACAGGGTGTCTCTCCCTGATATCTGAGTCACTTTATCAAGAACAATTGATTAATTAAATCAAAACATAAACTTCTATCTATGGTTATGTGTTCTAGGTTAGAACCTCCCTTGCATAAGGCAAAGAGGATTCCCTGAGAGTCTTCATGTCTAGCCATCTGTTGGTTCCCTAGCAGCAACCTGAGATGAAGTTTTGTCTCCAAAGCCAATAGCACACCGGTTAAGGTTTCTCTCTGCACAGTCTCAGAGTTGATTTAGAACAAGCTTGTCCAACCTGTGACCCATGGACTGCATGCGGCCCAGGACAGCTTTGAATGTGGCCCAACACAAATTCATAAGCTTTCTTAAGACATGAGATTTCCTTGTGTGTGTGATTTTTTTTTTTAGTTCATCAGCTATTGTTAGTGTTAGTGTACTTTATGTGTAGCCCAAGACAATTCTTCTTCCAATGTGGCCCAGGGAAGCCAAAAGGTTGGACAACCCTGTCTTATACCCTTTCCTGGCATTACAGCCATAGCAAAAGCTGTTCTTTTCATCTGGAATGCTTGCAAGGGGGTAGAGCCCCTTTACAGGATTAGTTTCTTTTTTCACCTTCATATCTTACTTTAAATTGGGTGACTCAGTCTCAGCACCATTAACATTTTAGGCCAGAAAATTCTTTGCTGTTGGGGCTGTTCTGTGCATTGTAAGATGTTTAACAAAACCATGGCTTCTACTCACTAGATGCTTAGAACACCTTACCCTCTAGCTCTGAAAACCAAAAACTGTCCAGGCATTGGCAAATGTCATATAGGGGCAATATTGCTGGTCAGTTAAAATACTACTGGTTTAGGGGAAGCCGGGATGGCTCAGTGGGTTAAGCGTTTGCTTTGAAGCCCTGGGGACCGAGGATCGAATCCCGGCTCCAGCCCGTGCGGAACCATATGCTGAACTGGGGAGTTCTCACAGTTCAGTTCTCTCTCTGTCTCTGTCTCTGTATCTCTCTCTCTTTCTGTCAAAAATAAAATAAAATAAATAATAATAAAAAAAGTAAAATAAAATAAACTATTGGTTTAAGAAAAAAAAAATACTACTGGTTTAAATATTACCTTCTTGAGTAGGTATTCCCTGGAGTCCAGGTTTTACTCATAAGTCTCCAGCTGTTACTCTCAATTTCCATATCG
>PVKE010023598.1:0-24514 GCA_004027555.1 Craseonycteris thonglongyai | reverse complement strand
AAATTTAAAAAAAAATTAAAAAAAAAAAAAAAAAAAGCAGCTGCAGGATAATAGACAGCAATTTTCTTTTTCCAGCAACATTTTTTTTTGTTGTTTGTTTGTTTTTCTCATAAAAGCCTTCTAAAAACCAAAATTTTAATTAAGGGTTTACATCATAGTATGTATATAAGCAGTTAAGCTTTTTGTTTAAGCTTGGTTTGGTTTTCTGAGCTATTTAAGTCATTCACATATTCTTCTAATAGGTTTCCCTAAAATGCATTGATTCTTTGGGATTCAGTAAGCATTAATGTTCTCACTAATTTTAATTAAAGAAGATAAGTAAAATTTATATAAAAGACAAAAGATCTTGTTAAATTTCCCCCTTTTCAAATTCTTTGTCTAGAGGTAATATTGTCAATAGCTTAGTATCTTTCAGATATTATGAACTGCATTAATTTGCGTATACTTACACATTCCTATGTGCATATATGTTTATATGTGTGTGTGATATATGTATATACACACACATATATACAAAGACACACCAACAGTTGTGTCACCACAAAATTTTGTTCTATTTTGAACATAAGTGGAATTATATAATATGCATAGTAAATAAAGATCTAGAATTTTTTTTTAAATATTGTAATATATACACATACATGTACATATTCATGTGTGTATATAAATGCATATACTTGGCAAAATATGAGACAAACAGAAGCACAGAGAAAGACAAGTAGACAGAGAGACAGAAACTCAGTGAAAAGTAATCATGGGACTCCTGTTCACCACTCTACTCCAAGAGCAGAGCTGATGCAAGAGGAGTTGGGAGACCCCATGTGCTGTTCCCTTGATTATTCTCAGCAGCAACCCCTGCCCCCACAGCCCCAGTGCATGTTGGAAAACCTATGGGAAGAAAGTATACCTAATCCTGACTTGTCAAGACAGAAAACTGGCCAAGCATATGGGTAGTGATGGCTTCGATGATGTCTGAAGGAGGAAATTGAGGAACTAATAAGGGGCCACAGAGACACATTTACTAGTAAAGAATGAGAGATACAAATAAAATTGTTTATAGAGGCTGAAGATGATAACTACAGAAGACCCAGCAGGTGAGAAATAATTTGCTAAAGCACTCTAAGCAGGGAAGGCACTTGGCATTGTAATCCTTCTATGGAAGTATGCCTTGTTCATACTTTCCAGGTAATCAAGTGGAATTATGAAGATGATTTTTGACTCTGCAGTTTTTACCTTCTGTGCTAAATTTAAAATCTGCCCACTCCCCAAGGTGTACTCTTAACAATAGCTTAACTTCCCAATAGCCCAAGAGGTAGGCAATAGTATCTCTCTGCTTCATAGATAAGAATAATTATCTATAAAGTTAAGTAACTGTCTTAGTAGCATGTAACTAGTGAGTGACTGAGACAGGATTAGAATCCAGGTTCTCTGACATCAGCACATGTGTTCTTGAGTATTTGTGTTCTCCCTCCTATCAACATCATGACAATTTCAGAGGGAAATTTCCATTAAAAATATTTACATGTAAGTTATGGATGAGTTTAACTTAAGGCATTTCTTTGTTATTTTTATGTTAGATTCATTCTGATGTTGCAGAAGAAAGAGGAATAAAAATTACATACAAATACACGGGAAAGGGTATCACAGAGCCACCTTTTGGTGTGTTTGTGTTTAATAAAGACACTGGAGAATTGAACGTTACCAGCATTCTTGATAGAGAAGAAACACCATTTTTTCTGGTAAGAACAATTTTACATTTATTACGTTGTAGTTTTTATAAGTAATAGCTATGATTTGTTTTATTGGGTTATTTTTGATACTCTAGTAGTTTAATTACCTTAGCTTAAATCTAATCTCTTCTATTTATGTTATGATTTCAGCTAATTGGTTATGCTTTGGATGAAAAAGGAAACAACCAAGAGAAACCATTAGAACTCCGCATTAAAGTTCTTGATGTCAACGACAATGAGCCAGTATTCACACAAGACATCTTTGTCGGATCTGTTGAAGAATTGAGCGCAGCACGTAAGAGTCTATTGTTTTTATGAATGAATACCCAAGGTCCTTTTAACTCCATTATGTATCTAAACATTAAATCCTGTATCTTTTTTTTATTGGGGTGACATTGGTTAGTAAAGTTACATAGGTTCCAGGTATACAGTTCTATAATACATTGTTTATATGTTGCATTGTGTGCTCACCACCCAGAGTCAGTTTTCTTTCCATCACCATATATTTAACTCCCCCTCCTACCTCCCTCACCCAATCCCCTGTTATCCTCTGGTAGCCACTAAACTATTAACTATGTCCCTGAGTTGTTGTTTCTTTGTTACGTTTAGTTTTATATCCCACATATTGAATGGTCAACTGATATGACATATTAGGTCTTTATAGCAACTATTCAGCCTTGTAGCAGGAAAAGAGCCATAGTATGGAAACAAATGGGGGCATGGCTGTGTTCCTGTAAAACTTTATTTACAAAAACAGGTGACTGGCTGGCTTTGGCCCACTAACAATAGTTTTCTAGACCTTTGATTTACATTATTTCTACTGTCAGGTTGATTGAAAATATCCAATGTAGTGCTCTTTATGAAGACCTGCAGGAGATATTTCTCTTTGGTCATAGTGTAAAAGAATAGTTGTACTTCTCTTGAATTGTTTAGATTTTTAATAAGCCTCTGTTTGTATCTGTTCATTCCTCTAGCTTTGTATTGGTTATTAGAACTATTATAAATTAATCTCTGGCCCTTCTGTAGCAAGTGTTTAGGACTTTACCCTAAGTATTTTATGGATTAACCTTGGCCCGCCCTTCATCTTGTTTTTCCAACAACTATACTCTGTTCCCGCTTATTTCCTCTCCCAATTCAATTTTCTGATCTTGGTAAACTGATTTTTATAAGCACCTGAAATCCTCTTTGGAACAATATGAAATTGTAAATAAAATAATAATGGATGTGAATGTATTTAAAATTGAGTTTAATTTTGGACATCTTTGTTTCTAATGACAGATACACTTGTAATGAAAATCACCGCCATAGATGCAGATGAACCCAATACTCTGAATTCTAAAATTTCTTATAGAATTGTATCTCAGGAGCCTCCTTACCCTCCAGTGTTCTACCTGGATAAAGATACGGGAGAGGTTTATACAACCAGTATCACCTTGGACAGAGAGGTAAATTAATATTTTGTGTTGCTCATCTTTTAAATTCTCCTTTATCCTCTCAGATTCTCCTCCTTCTTGATTTCTTTTCTGACTTCCCTACTTTGTTGTATATTCCTCATTCATAGGATAACTTTTGGAATCATTCTCTTATAGATATGTGCTATTCAATATGATAGCCATTAGCCATATGTGGCCATTGAGTACTTGAAATGTGACTAATCCAATTGAGATATGCTATAAGTATAAAATCATTACCAGATTTAAAAGAATATAAAACATAACCTTGATAATTTTTTGTTGACTTTATGTTGAAATTATATTTTAGATATCATGGATTAAATAAAATATCTGAGGGCTGTCAGAAAGTATCCGCCATGTAAACATTCTCATTATATTGGCAATGGCTGGATTATTTCTAGACAATCCTGATATTTGTTTAAAATCAGTATCACTTGTTTCTTTCACTTTTTTAAATGTGGCTGCTAGAAAATTTAAAATTACATAAAAATAGTGCTGTTCTATAGCCTCTCCATTCAGGATTCAGCTTGCTGGAGAGTTTTAAAGCGATGTTCCTTAATTTGTGGTTCTGTAATGAAGTACCAGGAGTCTCCTTGACTGCTAATACATATACAGAGGAAGGAATAGAATTGGGCAATAGAATTGTTTGTAAAAGAAAGGATTATTATAAATCTCAAATTGGAGAAAAATTTTGAGTAGGTTTCCTAGAAAGGCAGTTCTCTCAAACATTTCACTTTTTTTTTTTTTTTAATTTCTAACTCCAAGGGAAAATTTTAGATGAAAAGAAAGATAGAAGGTTTTTAAAATGCTACATCCATGAAGGTTTTTAACAGTGTGTGTACATAAAATATTTATGATCCTAAGAACACTGTTTTGTCATCAAATATAAACCATCATCCAAACTCATCCAGTATATTTTGTATTACTTAGAAAAACGACTTACTCTGTCCAGAGAAGGACAGGGTTGTGCCCAACATTCATCTCAAGATCTTTGTAAAATTAAAGAATTTTTATAAAATTAGTATGGTAAAGAATTATTTTGAAGTGCTGAGATTTTTCTTTTTTATAAGCTGCTGTCCCTAAAGTGTGGGAATTTAACCAATAATAATGGCTGTCACTTAATGGGCATTTTGCCATGGCCAGCTGCTATTCCAAGCCTTTTACATATAGTAACGCATTTAGTCCACCTAGAAACCTTCTGAGGCAGATGCAGTTATTATCCCTATCTTACACAGAAGGAAACTGAGGGCCAAAGGGATTAAGTGTATCCAGCACAGCTAGTTAGTGACAAAGTCAGATTTGGAACCCAGGCAACTAGCCCCAGAGCCTCTGCTGACCTGCCGCTCACTAAGCGGTTCTGCCCTGCACGGGACCCCCATGCATTGACCTTGGCTTCCCGGCTTCTTCTTAAACCCCAGCCACACTGAGTGGAGCCACTGTAAGGACACCATGCTGAAGAAAACGGTTCTTTTTGGAGTAATGTCAGATCTCTTCTCTAGGACAAAGTTTTCCCTTCACTGGCCAAGTTTTCTTGGGAACTGGGTCTTCCTGGTTTAATGATTAGCTGAAAATGAAGTGTGAAGCAGAAAGAATCAATTTCTATAGTCCCACTATCACTTCCAGGGTAGAGTAAAGTACATTTTGAACAGCACTCCTGTGTGGACTATTTGAAGGAGAGACATCTTCTAATATCACCAATGACGTATTTATGAATTTTACTGTCAACACCTCCTCCAGGTTTTTCTGCTCATCTAGAAATGCTCTGATGGCAAATAAGCATCTCATGAATAACAGCAAATCATGAAACTTATTTATGAATAAAATATACTGTGGTTCATTCTATTGATGATAAAAGTGAACTAAAACCAGAAAGGTGGATTTGGGAGCGATTCATTTTCACCCCAAGTGGTTATTTTTCATTGCTCTGCAGGAACACAGCAGCTATACTTTGACAGTAGAAGCAAGAGATGGCAATGGACAAATAACAGATAAGCCTGTCAAACAAGCTCAAGTTCAGATTCGTATTTTGGATGTCAATGACAATATACCAGTAATAGAAAATGAAATGGTAACTATTATTTTAATGACAGTGTATCTACTTATTCATATTTTAGTCCTGCATTAAATATATATTACTTACATTTATGTTACATTAAAATAAAAATGGTGTGTTTGTGTTTTGCAGTATGAAGGGATGGTTGAAGAAAATCAAGCCAACGTCGAAATTATGCGTATAAAAGTGTTTGATGCAGATGAAATAGGCTCTGATAATTGGTTAGCAAATTTTACATTTGCATCAGGAAATGAAAAGGGTTATTTCCGCATAGACACTGATACCCAAACTAATGAAGGAATCGTGACCCTAATTAAGGTGAGTACTTAACGTTCAAAACTAGAATGGGAGAAGTTGGTGCAGACCAGGAAACTGATATATTTTGAGCTCCAAACACTTAAAGGTGCTTTATATTCTCAGTTAACTTGTGCTATAGTTTTTTGAGATGGGAGCCATCTCCCATTATCCCAAGTACTATGGTTAGTAAGTGGTCACCCTATAGTACAAATTCAGATCAGGGGACTATAATTCTAACCTGATAGCATGATACCAGCATCATTATTGCTTGGCACAATTCCAGTCTTGCTTGCAGCCTGTGCCTGACTATAGCATTCCCACGTCATGACTCTTGCCTCCACTGAGTGTCCCCCAATTTACTCTTATTTGAGCTACTTAGTAGTAAAGGCAAATCTTATAACATCTAAAAACAAAAGCTATAGTAACTTGATAAAGCTTTAATCCAGTTGTCCTCACACATAAGGAGAAACAGTCACTTAGTGATGAATGATAGAAGTGTTAGAAGTATTCTCATTCTACCACAGTAGCACAAAAAGAGAAACGGTTGTTTCTACCAAAGGAAGCATGGGCAAAAAATAGTAAAATTAGTACTAGAGTGACAGCATCAGATTGAGAAAATTATAAATTTATGTTCTCAATTATGTAAAGAACAGCTCCTAAATTATAAGAACAGTAGTCAGATCCCATTGGGGGGGAAAAAAAGCTAGAAAAGATACACAAATAGCAAATATATACATAAAAAGATACTCAACATCATTAGTCATTAGGAAGGATGTAAAATAAAACTATGTGAGATGCTACAACACACCTTCTAGAATGGTTATAATCAAAAAGACTTGACAATACCAGGAATCAGCAAGGATATGGAAAATCTGGAATTCCTATATATTGCTGGTGGAAACAAAATGGTATAGCTAGTGTGGCAATTTTCAAAATTTTAAACAGGGTAGTTTCCCAGTGACCCAATGATTTAGTCCTTAGGTATCCACCCAAGAAAAATAAGAATATGTACACAAAAACTTACATGCAAATATCCATAGCAGCTTTTATTTATAATAGTCAAAAACTGGTAATTCAATGTCTATCAGTTGGTGAGTAGATAAATAAAATGTGGTATATCCAGACAGTGGAATACTGTTGAGCAATAAAAGAATGCTAAAACATGCTACAGCCTTAAAAAAAACATCTTGTCTAAGAAGTCAGACACAAAATACTACATAATGTGTGATTTCATTTATGTAAAATTTCCCAAAAAGGCAAAGCGGTGGATATAGAAAACAGATCAGTGGTTACTTGGGGCTTAGACTGTGAGTGGTGATTGACTAACTGCAAAAAAAGGCAACAATGAACTTTTTGGGGTTACAGAAGCATTCTAAAACTGGACATTAGTGATGTTTGTAAAACCATATAGGTTTACTAAAAATTATGTTGTATACTGAAAATGGAGGAATTTCACTGTCAGTAAATTATAATTCAATGAAAATGTCCATAAAAATATAAAGAAGAACAAATACTTTAAAACTGTGGAAATGGAAATAGTAAGTCATCACATGAAAGAGTCTCAACTTTGTCAACAAATTAATATTATTAAAAATAGCAAAAATAGAAATAAATATTGACAGTTATAAAAAATAGAGGTATAAGTCCTCATATGTTGCTCTTGATGCTAAAAATTTTTCATTCTCTTTGGATAATTATAGCTACCTATAGAAAATAATATGAAACAGATTTTGTTGCCCCCATACCTACCTCATTTATTTTTAAGATTATCTTGACCTTACATGGTCTTTGAATACTAATGACATTTGGCTGGAAGATTTTATCATCCATCATACATCATGCCATCAGCAAGCATTTCAAGTATAAGAGCAACCTAAAAAAAAAAATACTTTCACAAGATTTCTATAATTATAATGAGTATATTCTCTAGTCATTTCTTGTGTCCTTGTCCTAAGAGCATAGTGACTCATAAAAAATTGGGCAGGAGAAGTTGTTATATAAGTCAGAACCTTTACTAAAAGGAAAATATTTTCTAATCATTCAAAATCAAAAGTGAATAGCTTTGTTGTAATTCATGTTAACACATGTAATGTATTTAATGTTATACTAAAGAAACAGGCAATAATAGTGCATCTAAGTGATCTGGGTCACTAGAACTAAGGCAATAGGACTTAAATAAACTTTAATTATGTACTTCTTTTAGCAATAGAATATAGCCCAACAGAGGGAAAATGATGAGTATAAAAATGTTCAGAGTAGTATTAATTATTTTTTTAAATTGCAAATAGTCTAAATGCCTAGTAATAGAAAGTAAGTGTATCTGTAGTACTCTAGAAATGTTTAGAAAAAGGAAAATGAACAAATTGGCACATAAAATATGTATACAGTGATAAACTGATTATATCAAATATACTTTATAAATACCACAGTGTACAAAGAGCAGAATATTTGGAGGAAGGTTAATCTTTTGTGGCATTAATAGCAAACCAAACATTAAGATATATACTGAAAAGGAGGAGAGTAGGTTCTTTGTTCAAACAAGTTTAAAAACCCCTGAGTTCAACAAAGTTAAAAAATTGTCCTCCAGGAGGTCTCAGTTTATAATATGCTTCTGTGCAGTGAAAGTCTGAATACAGGACAGCTGGCATTGCTAACACTACTTACGTAGACTTTGTACCGGAACAAGCCCTTGAAACACATTTTAAGAGATGTTAAGTTATATTAAATACCCATTAACTTAATTTCTATTAACTAAAAATTACTTGTAACTGTAAAAAATAGAAGTATATTTTTTCAATGATTTTACCTTTAAAAAATATAAATTAGGGATATTTTCTAATCCTAAACATTTATGAATATCCAAATTGACAGGCTTTTTAATAACATGTTTTCTATATGAGTGGGAATACAGTACTCAGTGCTGCTGCATTTCCCACTGGTTAAATTGTTTTTTATTGTTAAATTTATTTGGGTGACATTGGCTAGTAAAAATTACATAAGTTCCAGGTGTACAATTCTATATTACATCATCTGTATTGTGTGCTCACCACACAGAGTTGGTTCTTCTTCCACCACCATATATTTAATTTCCCCTCTTTCCTCCCCAACTCCCCTCCCCATCTCACGTGTTAAATTATTATATCTAACATTAAAACCACACATGCGTGCATATGTGTTCTACTTTCTCTCTTTTGAAAGAATTCCTTTTGATTTTGCCTTTTTAGGAATTAGATTATGAAGAAATGAAGCATCTTGACTTAAGTATTACTGTCACCAATAAAGCACCTTTTCACAAATCAGTTAAGAATAAATATAAGCCGACATTTATTCCCATCAAAGTAAAGGTGAAAAATGTGAAAGAAGGCATTCATTTTAAAAGCAGCACAATCTCAGTCCATGCTAGCGAAAGCATGGATAAATCAAGCCAGAGCCTAATCATTGGAAAATTTCAAGCTTTTGATGAAGACACTGGACAACTAGCCCGTGTAAAGTAAGAGATTTCCTCATTTTGAATTACTTTAAATGCCTATTTTCAAACAATTATAATGACACTTTGAGCAACTTCATTATTTCTCACCCAGCATTATAGTCCCCAAAGGTATGTTGGTGTCTGAGAAGCAGAGGCTGGGACTCTCACCTCAAAGCAGTTCTGGCTAGAAAAGGCTAAAAAGCAACAGAGAGAAAGTTCAGAATGAAACTTTCTAAAATCTATTTTCTGAAAGGGTATTTGGAATAAGAAAGTAGCAAATTTTATTGCAAATTCCACTGTACTCAAGTTTGGTTAAGAGAAATAATTGCATAGCGTTTATTAATATGGAGAAACGAGTTTCATTTGCACATAAATCTTGGAAATTTATCTTCATTTAAACCAAGCTAGTCCAAACTGCAGTCTTTGGGCCACATGTAACCCAGGATGACTTTGGATGCAGCTCAACACAAATTTGTAAACTTTCTTAACACTGAGATGGATTTACTTACTTACTACTTATTTATTTATAGCTCACCGGCTATCATCAGTGTATTTTATGTGTGGCCCCAGACAATCTTCCAGTGTGTCCCAGGGAAGCCAAAAGGTTGGACATCCCTGATTTAAACCATGCTTCATTGGCTCAGAGGTTGACAGACCTTTTACAATGTTTGTCTTGGTCATGATGACCTTTATTCAGAATATGTTTGAGGACCTACTAGATGCTACCACTGTGCTGGAATGGATAGGATTGTGCCACTTTACGGTGACACCTTAGGTTTGCATGATATATTTAAATTTTCAAAGTAAATTTGCATCTTAAATCTCAAATCCATGCCACAGAATGACGACTCTCTACAGAACTATTATTTCTGGAACTCAGTCACAGTTATTACAGTTGAATTTAAAGAAGACCCACCTGCCACCCAGATACAGCCTTTGTTTTCCTATTGTTAGTCAGAATTGCTTGATTGTCCTTAATGCCTGGATTAGGACACTTACTTAGTGTCCCTGGGTGCCAACACTTCATAAGACATATTTACATGCATTATCAACTATAACAAGAATGTGAATGTGAAGAAGCTTTTCATCAATCTTTCCTTTTAGTGACTCTATTAATAGAATTCATCAACCAATAGTTGCAAATAATTTTCCCCCAAAATGATATTAACAACTTCCACTGGGTTTTCTGCAATGTCTTAGTCACCCTTTCTTGCCCCCTGTACCCTCAGGAACCAGTCCTGCTTACCTTGAGGTTTATAGTCTACACCTGACAAGATAGTTCCTAATTGAATCCCCAAAACTGAAGGTTCCATGTGACTATTTCTCACAAGTGTCCACTAACAGACTGATAATTCCTAATTAGTTATCCTCCAATAACACTATAGTTATCTATGAAACTTCTGTTTCCTACCTATTTAGTTTAGGCTGCTATAATGTTTTTGTTAAGGGTGATGAATACATCAAAAGATTATATGTTCTGTCTGGAAAAGAAATGAACCATGTTTATTTCTCAGAAGTATTCTTTATCATACAATTACAGAACTTTAGAATGAGAAAGATCTTAAAGATCAATTCAAACCTTCTATTTTACAGATAAAGAATGGGATGCACAACTAAGTTAAATAATTTTCTAATGTTCACCTAATTTAGCGTTTCTATTTAGAAATGCTGACTAAGACAACAGAGAATTATTTCCTTAACTTTGTCATAATTTGCTAGTTTACTGATTATTTATATGTATAAATTGTTTATGGGTATTTGACATAACATGTGAGCTGCCATTCTACTTTAAATGGTGTCTAATTTTTACCATAGAGAACTGAAAATTTCCTAAATGTGATCCACAGCATTCCATGTGAAACGTGATCCTTATTACTAAGATTCTTCCCTTATTATATAAGTTGAGTGTGGGAAACCATTGACAGTAACTGCATCCCGGCTTTAAAATTCCAGACAAGAAATTCAGAAATAGTCATGAAAATTCAAATCTATTATCACTTACTAGTAAAAATATTAAAGGGTCCAAGGTGGAAATTTAGATAAAGTGTATAATTGGAATTTTTTAAATAGTACTATAAACCAACATTGCTGTAAATTTGTCACTCATTCCTTTGTGCCCAAACAGCCACTTAATGGAAAATATTATAATTTATCAATCTCATTGATTGAATCATATTATTCATGGGTTTGGTTTATATTTGTATTTGGTTATATTTACACTCTGTGGCATTAAATTAAATACATTTCTGAAGACATAAATGTGCTTCTTACCTTCCTCAAAGTTACGCTTTCCACACTAATTCTTGCTTTGAGGGAAGACTCTGAAATCACTTTATCCACATTGTTTTCACTTTTAAACATTTCTAACTGATGGAAGTGTATTCCTAACAATCAGCAATATCCCAAAATGTTTAAGTACTTCCTTTTAAGGCAGTCATTGATTTTTAAAATATTTATAACTTGCCAATAAACAACAGAATATAAGACTGTTTTTTCACCAGTTCTTATTGGGTAACAAAGTTACTCTCCAAAGCTTTGCTCCAAATTTAAAGGAGACTAGATTGGAAGCTGAAGGACAGACTGCAGAGAAACTTGCAAACCTCCTGGGTAGTAGGTGAACAATGGTCACCCTTGCATACATGTATTGGATATATTACAGCAGCATTCCCCAATGTTTTTGCCACCAGGGACCGATTTCGTGGAAGACAATTTTTCCACGAACCAGGGGTGGGAAGAATAGTTTCAGGATGATTCAAGTGCATTACATTTATTGTGCACTTTATTATTATTACATTGTAATAATATATAATGAAATAATTACATAGCTAATCTAATTTCACTGTCAATCTGACAGGAAGCAGAGCTCAGGTGGTAATGCTAACAATTGGGGAGCAGCTGTAAATACAGATGAAGCTTCGCTGGCTCACCTGCTACTCACCTACTGTGCCGCCCCATTCCTAACAGACCACGGACTGCTACTGGTCCATGGCCTGACTGTTGGGGACCACTGTCAGGATTAAGGAAGGTTCCAAAGCAAGTGTTACATGCAATAAAGAGAGGAACTTTTAGGAGAGTTTCAAGAAATTAGAAACATTCCAAACTAATGCCTGCAACAACAATAAATACAATGAAGCAAAATTAGACCTGAAAGAGTTGTATATAGAGATTCTGAATTTATCCAAAATGCAAAATTAATTTTGTTTGTTTTCTAACAGATATGCCAAATTACAAGATATAGACAATTGGGTCTCAGTGGATTCTGTCACATCTGAAATTAAACTTGTAAAAATTCCTGATTTTGAATCTAGATATGTTCAAAATGGTACATACACTGTAAAGATTTTGGCTATATCAGAAGGTAAGTTATTGGTTATATGTATTTTGATTATTTTTTCTAATATCAGAGAGCTTCATGGGAAGGGGGGTTTGCTATTGTTTTTAAAGACTTATTTTATTGTTTAAGTGATGGTGAGAAGGAGAGAGAAAAGAGGGGAGGGCCCAGAGCAGTCTCCATAGTTGTATGTCGTTAGTTGTGACATTGTTTTATTCCGCACAGGTGGATATGGGGACTGAGCCTGGGGCCTCCTGCATGGAAGGCAAGAACCTTCACCACCGTGCCATCACGACAGTTATCAGTTATGTCAGAGTTCAGCATATGGGTTTGCACAGGCCAGGGTTGGGATTTGATCCCCAGACTTCATGGTTGCGAGGCCAGAACTCAACCTGCTGAGCTATCCTGGCATCCCCAGAGACCTTCATTTTGATCTTCTAGAAAAAACTAATCTCTCCAATGGATAAACCTTCATATTTCTACTTGCCTAGTGGATTAAAAGACATTATTTGATCTGAATATGAAATTATACCTAGGATAGGAAGTGCCCTAATTTCCTTACCAAAATAGCAAGAGAATTCCAGCCATGTTCCTTGTCAGCAGTATAACCAGAATATACTTTTTTTTTCTTATTTTTAAGATTATCCTAGAAAAACCATCACTGGCACTGTTGTTATCACAGTGGAGGACATCAATGACAATTGTCCCACATTGGTCAATCCAGTGCAGAATGTCTGTGAAGACGTGCAATATGTGAACGTGACTGCAGAGGACCTGGATGGGTACCCCTACAGTGACCCTTTCACATTTGAAATCCTTGACAAACCAGCTGGAATGGCAGAGAAATGGACAGTAGTCCACAAAGAAAGTAAGCAAAATCATTGGACTATGTATTTAAATATTAAACATGATAGGAATCTAAAATCTTTATAATATAAGCTATACTTTCTTTCATAAATATATTTCCAGTGCAGTTTCTCAAAGGAATTTATAAAATCAGGCATGGTCTATTTTGTCTGCTATGGTAAATTGTCCATTATGGAAAACAAAACAAGGAGAAAGAAAAATAACTTATTATCTTAAAAATAGCTGGGTATTCTCTAAATTGTTCTTGAAGTCATAGTTTTGTGTCATAGTCTGAGTTCTTTGCCTGTCCAAGTATAGTAATCAGAGTAGGTGCCTTCCAAAAATCTTGAAGTATGATAACAGTTTCATTAAACATAACATTTATTGATCCACTGCTGGCCCTTTATATGCATTATCTCATTTAATCCTTATCCCATTATTCCCTCATTATAGTTGAGGAAACCTTGGCTTCACTAGAGTTAAGTAGCTTGTTCAAGGTCACAAAGCTGATGAGTGATGGATACAACATGAAGAAGTGTCTATCTGATCCCCCCATGCCAGATGGCCATGTGCATGTATACATATCTTGGACATATCCCCCTTGTTGATGTGAGCTTTTGGGTGCTTTTCAGGGTGGTTTTGAATATACAAAAACATATCCAGAAGACTGGTTTGTTCTAAACCAAGCTTGTCCAATCTGTTACTCGCGGGCCACATGCGGCCCAGGACAGCTTTGAAAGCAGCCCAACAGAAATGCATGAACTTTCTTAAAACATGAGATTTATTTGGTGACATTTTTTTTTAAGGTCATCAGCTATCATTAGTGTTAGTGTATTTTATGTGTGGCCCAAGACATTTATTCTTCCAATGTGGCCCAGGGAAGTCAAAAGGTTAGACACCCCTGTTCTAAATAGTTAGTGTTCATTTCATTAAAGTTTCAAATACAATATTCAAATGTTTCTTAATTTATAGGTTTATTGTTAGTTTAAGTCTATCAGATTTTTACAATCACTTTAAGAGCCTTTGAATAATGTCAAAGCTGGGAATTGGTATCATGGGGGTTAATCTCTTCTATTGTCTGTTGAAACATTATCTTAATAAAACATTTTTTTATTGTTTTTGACAGAGAGCGAGAGAGAGAGAAGTGGGAGGGCCCATAGCAGTCTCCATAGTTGCACGGCATCAGTTTTCAACAGTTTCATTCTACGCAGGTGGACAGAGGGCTGGGGGAGATGCGCAGGGCAGTAGCTGGGCAGAGGCCTTTCGCATGGGAGGCACACCCCCATCAGCTGGAGACTGAATCAGGGCCTCCACATGGGAAGCTCACGCTGGTGAGAACTGAATTAGGGGCCACACCCCAGTTCAGCATATGGGTTTGCATGGGCCTGGGCCGGAATTCAATCCTTGGACCCCAGGGCTGCATCCCAGCATCCCCACTTAATAACATTTTTTAAAGAAACAATAAAGTAAAGGTCATTCAGTGGAAATGTCATTTAATTTGTCACTTGTTTGTCACTATATTCCCAGTGCATAGAACAGTTTCTAGCATTTGGTAGACCACTGACACTTGTTAAAATTAAACATAAAAGTAAGGCATGTCCAAATCTGATCCTTTGCTATTAACGTGCATATTTGGAGTATCTCGACTAATTGTATCAAGCACACAGAGTGAATTTAGTAATGAAGTTAATTAAGGAGGGGATGCCAGAATAGCTCAGCTGTTGAGCACTTGCCTTGCAATCACAAGGTCCTCGGGGTTCGATTCCCGACCCCAGCCAGTACAGACCCATGTGCTGAACTGCAGCACAACTAAGTAACTGCTAGGATGGCTCGGCTGTGAAGGTACTCACCTCCCATGCAGGAGGCCCCCAGTTCAGTTTCCTCCCCATGAGGTCCCACATTCACCTGTAGAATGAAACTGTCAGAACTCATGTACAACTGTGGAGACCGCTCTGGGTCCTCCCCCTTGTCTCTTTCTCTCTCCCTCTTTCTCTCTCCCTCTGTCCTCTCAAACAATAAAATAAATAAATAGGTAGATAAATAAACAGATAAAAAATAGGTAAATAAATAACTATAGAAGTTAAAGAAGAATAACACTTCTAAGTAGAGCTAAATATTATTAGCAATTAAAGGATTTTTCTTTAATAATCTTGCCCCTTCCTTGGTAATCACTCATTTTTATTTCTTTTTGCCTCTTACTCTTATAGGTACCAGTGTGCTGCTGCAACAAAATGAACAGAAGCTTGGGAGAAGTGAAATTCAGTTCCTGATTTCAGATAACCAGGGCTTCAGATGCCCCGAAGAGCAGATCCTTAAACTCACAGTTTGTAAGTGTCTGGATGGCAGTGGTTGTGTCGAAGCGCTGCATTACTCCTACGTTGGCCTGGGACCCGCAGCCATTGCGCTAATAATTTTTGCCTTTCTGCTCTTGCTACGTAAGTATTTTAAAGCCGTTCTTCAGCTCTTTTAATAATTAAAGGCACTACTAGTGTTTTGTTACTATAGCAGTAATTGATTTCTTTTACAGTTATTCTTTAACCTCACTAGAACAGGGTAAGTTGCAAAACAGTGATCACTGATAAATTCACCAAAGGTTATTGTAGCACTCCTCATAATTTTTTTGTTTAAAAATGTATTATTTCCTGCTTTGAATAACCAAGGTTATACATAATCTTCAGCAACCTTTTAGCATAAACCGTTTGCCCCCATTTTGATAAGCTCTGTGAGAGAAGATGTTGTCTCTTTTTCACTGCCTAGTGCCTAGAGCAGTGTCTTGCCCGTAGGTGCTTCTAAAAAAAGATTTCTGTATGAATTTGAATTAAGGATTACAAGGTTATTTTACAAGCTCATCTTAGTCTCGTCAGTCCTTTCTTTGCACATTCAACTTGTCAGAGCTCTACCTCCTCATACCTTCTGCTCGCCCCGTCACCTGAGCCAACAGTTCTGGACCCTCTAAGCACTTCTGCATTTCCTGACAGTGACAGCCAGTCATTCCTTCCCTGCATGCCTCCAAAGACCTCAGGTTTCCTTTTATGAAAGCACAGAGTCCTGCAGTCTGGGGCCATCTGCAACCCCACTCCACTTGACCACTAACATGGGCAGAAGACCTCCTCCCAGGCAGCCTCAATTATTTTAGTGATGGGAAGAGATCGTCAAAGCCCTTAGTAGATGTGCAACTGAATGCACAGTACTCAGTAGTATACAATGCACTTTTATACCATCATCTATTTTGTGGGTAAAAATACAGACAGATAACAGTAAGTGATTTATCTCAGTTTGCCACATTTGTAGGGTAGGGAGGTCCTGGAGCTGAGACTACATCTTTTACCCTGGGATTCCTTGTAATACCTTCTCATCTCAGATTCCTCAGGGCCTACTGTAGTACTTGGCATATGGTAGACACTTGACAAATACTTGTTGAATTTCTACAAATTGTGGAATGGCTACTGGCTGATTTTAATCTTTTTATTACTCAGAGTGACCGTAGTGTCAACTACTTTGCATTAAAAAGAAATCTGGGGAATAGTCAGTTCATCATTGGAAACTGCCAGATGAAAGTGGCAATAAAACCTCATTTGTGGTGGATGCTTACAGGTGTAGTTAATTCTTCCCTACCTTGATCAAGAGGGCAACATTGGCCTTCACTTTCTCCTGCAGGTAGAATAAAATTTAAGGAGGGAGCTCTGACATTTTATTGAATTCTAGGTAAAATATTATGTCTATTCTAAGGTTTTCAATGTGGAATCATTTTCGAAAATAGTACTTAGGTAATTCAAAGGTTAATTTGAATCTCAGTTAGTCTTGCCTTCTGTAAGATTTACTGTAAGATGAAGTAGTGAAGTACCGGTATTATAGAAGTTCCAGTGTTCTAGAATATTGAACATATTAAAATATTTCTACTCCTAGAAGCTTTTGATCTTTTATACACACACACACACACAAAATAGTGGATTTTCTCATTAAATGCTAAAATAGTTTTAAAAAATTGTCTTTACATTGATTTTGGTGATATGGATACTGTCGAATCCATCCTTGGTATTCCTCAGTAACTTGCAGTTACTCAGTAACCACACACAGCCTCTTTATAATGGTCAAGTCCTCTAAGTCCATTAAGACTCCTACATTCCACCTTTAGATTCTGGTATGACTCCAATGACATGCTTAGATAAAGGTGAAGAAAAGAAAATTTAAAAATAGGGCTGTAAGTGAAGACTGAAATCCAGGAAGTAATCATGCAAATTCCAAAATTCGCAGCATAAATTTAGATAAATGTGGGGACTAACCTCTACTCGATTTTGCTTCTTTCCAGTTGTACCACTTTTACTGCTGATGTGCCATTGTGGAGAGAGTGCTAAAGGCTTCGCCCCCATTCCTGGCACTATAGAGATGCTGCATCCTTGGAATAATGAAGGGGCACCACCTGAGGACAAGGTCAGATAATCAGATAGCAATGAAACTTGTCTTTTCTGATTTTGAAGGGGTCTTGGGAGGTACTTCTAACACTTTAGGTCATTAGAGAGTAAAGTGGTCAGTACAGATTTTATTCACATGCCTTTGCATGATAACATACAAGGTCTGGCAGAAGTAACACTCTTTTTTTTTTTATGAGCTGGTAATCTGTACCAAACCTTTTATTACAAAATCATAACCATGTAATTCTATAACAACAATATCACACTCAAACACACTATATGACTTTTTAGGTAAAATGTTCAAATTGCTGTCCATCTTGTGTGAGACAAAGAAAGCCTTATGACATTATGGCTTTACTTCTGCTGGACCCTGTATTTTGTGTTTGTTGGCAGAGCAGAGTTGAGGTGGTTTTGCTATACTGTGACAGATCCTGTGTTACAGAGAATATAGAAAAAGGGCCACAAGGAATGTAACACAAAGGTTACAGGAGGCAAGAGTGTAGGGATTCAGGATGCAAATTTTTGTCCCAGTGTTAAATAGGCAGTCTTTCTCAACCAGATGTTTCTATATTTCTACTTCCCTCAATGCATAGAGTTGGGAGAGATAAGCCCACCATCCCATAACAGTTGTTAAAATGTTGCAAAATCCCTTTTCCTGCCTCCTTAACAACCATCTCCAATTGTCTCTCTGTTACATCCTCACCGATGGTCTCTCATCACCATCTGCAGTGAATATCATGTTTGATAGAATATAAATTAGCATTGAATATTAGAGAACTCAATAGTGGTGGCTTAAATATGAATGCAGGGGATGCCGGGATGGCTCAGTGGGTTAGGAGCTCACTTTGCAGCCCCGAGGACCAAGGATCGAATCCCGGCCCCAGCCCGTGCGGACACATATGCTGAACTGGGGAGTTTCTTCCCCAGTTCAGTTCTCACCGGGGCGAGACCCCGGCCCAGTTCCTGCCCTGTGCAGCCCCGCCCACCTGTGGAATGAAACTATGTGGAAAAACCAATGATGTGCAACTATGGAGACTGTTCGGGGCCCTCCCCCTTCTCTCTCTCTCTCTCTCTCTCTCTCTCTCTCTCTCTCTCTCTCTGTCAAAAACAATAAAAATAAAATCTTTAAATATGAATGCAGGAAGTCCAGGACCAATGTGATGATTCTTCTACACTATGACTTCAGACTCCTTTTTCTATGTTATTCTCCTTGAAGGAGTTCGATTCCTGCTGTCCTCATGCGATCACACTAGCAGCTATCTCCACATTCCAAAAAGCAGATGGGAGAAGTGTGAAGAACCCCCTCCTAAGCACTTCCCAAAAATTGTACACTCTTTTTCTGCTTGAAATCACATTAACCAGAATTTAGGTGGCTATTTCTAGTAGTAGCAATGAAGTCTGAATATATAGTCATTATTTGGGATGGCCATGCATCCATCTAGAAAGAAAAACAACAGTTCTATAACTGTAAGAAGGCATTAAATTCTAGAGGAAAGATGAAATGCCATTGGTGCCAATAGAGTAAATAAATGAGCTGGAACCAAATTTAAATAATTTTTGTTTTTCTCCTTGGGTTATAGTCATCTAACAATACAAGAAGGTAGAGGGGGGAGCTTTTTAGAAGACACAAATAGAAGTTATTCATCCCAAATATTTCTCCTAATTTGCTTCTGTAGAAGTAGATTATTCCCATTATTTGTGCACTTGGCTCAGATCCTTCTACCAACTTTCCTGACCCTTCATCCTTCTGACTCAGTTCTCAGCTGTATTTGCTCTCACAGGTGGTGCCATCGCTTCTGGCCGCGGATCACAGAGAGAGTGTAACAGTAGGCAGCGGAGTAGGAGCAGGTGTAACGAGCTCTGCTTCCTTTGCCAAAGTGCAGCATGAGATGTCTGAGGTGGACGGAAGATGGGAAGAGCACAGAAGTCTTCTTTCTCGGGGGGCCACCCAGGTGGCAGGGGCAACAGGAGCCATCATAGGTGGTGAAACCATAAGGACCACAAGAGCCACAGGGGCTTCCAGAGACATGGCTGGAGCTCGAGCCGCTGCTGTTGCAGTGAATGAGGAATTCTTACGAAGTTATTTCACTGAGGTAAGGAGTGGGTTTTATGTAGGGGGAAAACATGTCTATGTGAATATGGTGTTATTAGGGTAATCATGGCCTTGGATCTAGATGGGACTTGTTGTTTTTTACAGGTAATGAGGAAAGAGAGACATGACCCATGGACCCAGTCAGTCAGCTAAACCATGTGGTGGTCACAGATGATGCCACAATCTTCTCACAAAGGCTATTTCTCAGTCATGTGTTTCCTATTTGATGCCTCTCTGCTCCTCTCCATGTTGTCTTCCTTGCAAGATGCCAAGAGAGCAGATGGTACCTGGGAAGTTACTATCCTTGAGGTGCAGAGAACGTAGCATGCAGAACCAAGCAATGACTCCTAAAGCCACTGCCTTTAGCGCTCACGTTTCAATGGCCAGAGCAAGTCACATGATCAAGCCAGATGTCAATGAGTCAGAAAGTACAATACCTCTGCAGGAGCAGACTTGAGAATGTGTGACCGAAAACACACAGTCTATTTTGTGCATTTAAATTTTGTCTTCTGACTGAGAGTACTTGGTTTCACTATTGAAGTGGGTCACAAAAAGTTAGGAGGAAAGATGATCTGATACAATCAAGCAGCTCATGTCTGGAATTAGGAATTAGAAGCAGGGCGGGATGCCTTTCTTGAGAACAAGCTTATGTGTCCCATGGGCACAGTCAGAGCATCAGGCATGTGAAGGTCATGTGGGAGAAGTGAGGGGAGGGACTTCCATGGAGGCCAGTTTATTTCTGTCTCCTTTCATCTAAATGGTTGGAAATTACTGGGCGCTTTCCTACATTCTGTTTCCTTCCCTGCTCCCTTCTTTCATACCATCTGCCCACCCTAACTATTAGCTTGAAAGGGTAATAGCGATGTGTCATTGTCAAGGAAAACCACTTCTAATCATCCCTTTTCTGTTTCACTACCAAGGTCCATCCTAGTGCCCTATTTTTGATGTTTTTTCACTCTGCTCCAATCCTGCTCCAGTCAATCTTGGTTATGTGTGAAACTTTTAATTAAGAAATTATTTCAAACTTAAAAAATTTGCAATAATAATAAAAATTTTAAACTCCTGTACACTCTTTACCAAGATTACCTCATTATTAACACTTAGCCATATTTGCTATTTGCTTTTCCATCCTCTTTCTCTCTCTCTCTCTTTTTCTCTCTTTCACACACACACTCATATATACATATTCATACATTCTCTTACATTGCTACAGTACAGTGACCAAATTTAGAAATAACTGACACATTTCATATTTCACCTTAGCCAGTTATTACAGTAGCATCTTTTATAGCCATTGTTTTTCCTATCCAGGACCCAATCCAAAGTCCTTCATTCCGTTTAGTTGTCATGACATTTTAATCTTTTTAAATCTGAAACAGTCCCCCTGTGCCTTTTTTATCTTTCACAATCTTAATATATTTTTTAAGAATATAGGTGAGTTGTTGTATAGGATGTCCTTCAGCTTTGTCTCTGATATTTTCTTGCCTTTAGACTCAGGTTATACATTTTGGAGGAATATAGTCTTGTTCTTAAATGAAGGTATGTCACTAATTATATGCCTCTTTTTATTTCCATTTTAGAAAGCGGCCTCTTATTCTGAGGAAGATGACAATCATGTAGCCAAAGATTGCCTTCTGGTTTACTCTCAGGAAGAAACTGAATCTCTACATGGTTCCATTGGTTGCTGCAGTTTTATTGAAGAAGAGATGGATGACCACTTCTTGGATGATTTAGAATTTAAATTTAAAACACTAGCCGAAGTTTGCTTGGGTCAAAAAATAGATATGGATATGGAAATTGCACAGAGACCAAAACCCATGAAAGAAACAAGTATGAAGGCATCGTCTCATTCATTCTCCGAGCAAACTAGGGGTCATTCAGAGACTGTCTCCTCTGGTAGTAGTTTTCAAGTTCCAAAACCTTTACATGAAGCAAATGCAGAGAAAATAACTGAGGAAGTAGTCACTGAAAGTTCTGTATCTTCTATGCAGAGTAAGAAGGTAGCTACATCAGTCCCCGATCCATTGGCTTCTGGTAAGGTTATAGTGACAGAAACTTCCTTTGCCACAGGCTCCACTGTGCCTCCACCAAGCACTGTGATCCTGGGCCCCAGACAGCCACAGAGCCTTATTGTGACGGAGCGGATATATGCTCCAGCTTCTACCTTGGTAGATCAGCATTATGCTGATGAAGGGAATGTCATGGTTACTGAGAGAGTAATACAGCCTAATGGAGGCATATCGGCTCCTCTGGAAGGCACTCAGCATCTGCCAGATGGACATTACGTTATGGTGAGGGAAAGAGAAAGCTTCCTTGCCCCTAGCTCAAGTGTGCAGCCCACTCTGGTCAGGCCCAGTGTAGCAGTAGGACAGAATGTGACAGTGACAGAAAGAGTGCTAACACCTGCTTCCACTCTGCAATCCAGTTACCAGATGCCTGCTGAAACATCTGTGACAGCCAGAAAGTCCATGGTTTCTGGAGTTGGAGTTCCTGGCCCTCTGCCAAACTTTGGTTTGGAAGAGTCTGGCCATGCTAGCTCTACTGTAACCACATCTTCTACCAGAGTCTCTAAGCACAGCAAAGTACAGCGTTCTTTCTCCTAAACAGTCAGCCACAATCCAACCTGGAGTTTAACCAGCAGTAACTGATTTCATGTTTTCCATGGACCTTCCCGTTCTTGAGCTTTACAGTCACAAGAGGCACATACACGAACATTTTTTCAGTCACTACTAGACAATGGACCTCGCTAGCTCAGCTTCTAGGAGTGTACTTAAGAAATGCTCTAGAATTTACCAAGGGTATAATGATGATGCTGTTGTCTCAGGGCCTTTTGGTGAGTTACAGCTAAACAATATTCACAAAGCAAGTTACAAAGAGTAAATTTGGCTTCTAAGAATTTACCAAGTTAACACAAGAGTATCCAATTCATCAGCCACCCACGAAACTGACTGGGCCTCTTTGCATACCGTGTTAACATTTAATATTGCTGTTCTATAGTTTGTACTTGACTGCATCTAATATTAACACTCATTTATGCAAAGGTACATGCATAGTCGGAACCAGTTTTGTTTGCTTTCCTTAAGACTAGAGTCCATAGGTTAGAGTGATTGAATTTTGGAAAATACATTATATGGTTCTATGCATGTAACTATGTGTATATGATTGTGTGTATGTGTGTTGTATGACCTTAAAAATAACATTGTCTCTCAGTAACCATGAAACTTGAATACTTCTAATTCAGTTGAATAATCCAGGGAAAAATTCATAAATATAAAATCCCTTTACTTTCTATAGTAATAATACACTATTTCTAAAATCTCAGGTGGTATTATCTTCTAATTTAGTACAGCTAAATTAATCACTTATATACACTGTGGAAAGACTCATGCCTATTTCAGTTCTATCTATCCTCAGGCCTAACATGGGTGCCAAATCAATATTTGCAGAATTTAACTGAATTTTGTAAGCCATGCTCTTTTTCAAGCATATTTCAAGCATCTTGAAATACCCTATAATTTCTATAATTTTGAGTGTGAAATTATGATTGTATTCTGTCTCAAGGTTATTGACTAGCTGGTCATGTCTCACTACATGGTTATTAAATATATAATTTACATGAATTTATACACTACCCTTGCCCTCTTGTAGAGCAATTAGGTGTTCTGACCAAATAGATCGTATTTTTATTGCTCCTTGAAAAAGTAATGCATTTCCAGTTTCAAAGTATATGTGGTTGTTGGTAACAATTTACATGAATATTGTCCATGACAAAATGACTTCCTTTTTGCTTAGGGAAATGAATATTTAAAAATTTATTTTTGTAGCACATTTATAGAAATATTGTTGAATTGTTTCATGCTCTCACTGAGTGTGGGTAAAAGGCAAATACTTTTAGACACCATAACTCCATGGCCAAAATGAAGGTCATTCTTCTGTGATCTCAAATTTTTACTGCCTACTTAGCTGTGTTGTTACTGCTGCTGCTTTTTTTTTTTTTTCATTATAGGCTTTGTAGTTATATTTTGCCAAGTATGCAACAGGAATATCACTGTATGTGGAATGTAAAGGTGATACTCTGAGCAAACAAAACTTGGTCTTAAACTTCCTCCTTGGGCAGGCTTGAAAACTGATCCTGTTGAGTGTGTATAGCATAACCACATTTTCTAAATGGTTTTTTTTGTTCCCAAAGTATAATTTGTATTAGTTTTTACATTTGAAGGCTATATTTGTATTTGTATCATCAAAATATTTAAATAAAAAGATCACCTTTGAACACCTCCTTGCCCATATCTTTCTATTGTTCTATTATGTTTTATAAAGAATGTGGCTGTTGTGAGAAGGAGATAGCACCCTGAAGGTAGGTGTGTGTTGGACTTTGCTATTTTAATTAGAACCACTTACACCCTACTCATTTGGCCCTCTTGGAAGAGCGTATTTTCCCTTCATAAGTAGGGTAGGACACAGAAGGCCTAGTTAAATTTGAGTTTCACATTAATAATGAATAGATTTTTAGTGTCATTTTGTCCCATAGAGGAAAAAATGATGTTACCAGAAATTCAAATTTTACTGGGAACTCTTTATTTGCCAAGTCTGGCAATTTCAATCCCAAGGGTCTAATGTTTGCTTTCACGGGGAAGCCGGGATGGCTCAGTGGGTTAAGCGCTCACTTTGCAGCGTCAGGGACTGAGGATCGAAACCCGGCCCCGGCCCGTGCGGACCCATATGCTGAACTGGGGAGCTCCCCCAGTTCAGTTCTCTCTCTGTCTCTATCTCTCTCTCTCTGTATCAAAAACAATAAAAAAAAAAAGAACTTTAAAGTTTGCTTTCAGT